>JAOBRD020909622.1:0-12557 GCA_027575215.2 Hydrozoanthus sils | reverse complement strand
CTGTGCCGCCACCCACCACCTCCCCCGACAAAATTGGGTTCCTTAAAAATACCATTGTTTTGACTTCTTCCCTAAATTTCGATTATCTCTTCAAAATCATAGTCTCAAGCATCTCACAGCTCGTGGTAATGAAATCCCTTTGTATCGACATGTCGACGTGATGAGAATTCATAGGCCAAGCGTCTTTGTATTGGTCATTGTCACTTTTTTCTTAGAAATTAAAAAAAACTGTTTGTTTATGAAAACAAGACGACGAACTGCTCACTAATATGGTGAAAATAGAGCAAATAAAGCTATTTAAGGGTGAAAACAACGTATAAATTGTTTTTGACCCCTATAAAGTAAACCCCCGATCATTCGAAGTATTTTGCATTTCCCTTGAGACTTCAAATCATCGGGGTCCAACTTTATTGCAACACCATAACAAGTAATTGATTGCGTTGATTCCTGTTTTTTCCATTAAAGAGTTTTTTTGCTGAAAGTTTGAAAGTGATTGTTCCAACATTTTCCAAAGGTTTTGTACGAGAAAACGGGAAGTGCATTAAGAGAAAGGCTGGTAAGTGCCCACCAAATCAGTACATGGACAAGACGAGAGGCTGCCGTTGTCGTAAAACGCTGGCGAGAAACAGTGATGGTGATGTCTGCTACGGTATGCAAAACATAGTTCCGTTTTTACAGCAAAAAGTTAATTAAAACGGGTTTTCTTCTTGTTAGAACATTATTTCTAACGTTATATATGATCTAAAATGTATTCAATATCAGTTATACGTTTTTTTCTAAGTATGCATTTGAGCTAAACAGAAAAGAAATGTCATCTAAGTTGTGTCCCGCTCAGCAAGTATAGTGGCGACCAAGTCAAGGCGGGAATACACCCAAAATGTTGTTGGATAGTGAGAAAGTTGAAAAAGAAATTTGAATAAGAAGAATATTGATTACTGAAAATCAGCAAACCGTCCTTCCTGGCAAGGGACTAGTACATCTTTGGTTTGAGGGTGGTTTGGCGAATTTACATCAAATATTAACTTCAAAATTAATTTTTTTTAACTTCCCAAAAAATCACCAAAATTCAAAATTCTCTTTAAAACTACCAATCTTCAAGAAAAAAATACAACTAAAAACTCATCCAAAAAATATGAAAATATTCAAGCTGACACTCCTTCATCCCATCTGTGTTTTAAGCATAGCGATCTTGTATATTCAAATCATGGGCAGAGATATCTTAAGAAACATGAGGAAAGGTGGTCTCAAAGCCCACTTTGGGTGTACTCCCGCCCTGTAACCATGACAAATGCACCGACTGTTTGAGGAATGGTTCTAATCACGTATTGCGAGGAAAAAGTGATATAAGATTTTCGAACAGTCAATAACACTCTGACTAGAAACTCTGAAAACAATTGAACGTGGAAAACTCTCGCTGCATTGTACAAATAAGCATAGAAATGGTACTCGAATGTATCCTGAAGTCAAAAGCAGATTTTTTCTTTATGCCCCCCGCCCTAACACACACACACACCAACCTAGCACCCGTCTATCTAAAACCACAGTTTAGAATGATTGCCCCTACCTTCCTATTCTGTAGAAGGCCTATAGATAATTCCCCCGCTACAAAAATTTTAAGGTCTATAAAGCAGATGATATGATATATACAAATAAAAGCCTTTCGCTTGAACATTGTCTTTGATTAAGTAAACTACTTAATAACAGCCATTGCGGCTAGCAAACGCTTTTCCATAGCCATGATCAGATCTTTTATCTCTTGCCTTTAGATTGCAACAAGAACAGCATTGGGATATCGCAACATTTCATGTTTCCCTTATATGCTTTCAAGGCAACAAGCGTTTATTCATCGGACTATGGGGCTTTCAGGGTGCGTGGCCAATCAAAGTTATCGTGGGCAATGAATCCAACCCACGTCGATAAAAAAAAAGGAATAATAAAGGGAAATCACTACTTACAAGTCGATCTCCTCGCCGAATATTTTATTTGTGCCGTGGCTGTGGGACCAGGAAGAACCTACGAGCTTGAGCGTGTAAAAACTTACAAGATATCATACCAGCAAGATTATAAATGGATTGATGACCCAAAGGTACTTCTTTGCTTTATGGGTTTGAAGGAAGCAACGAGGGATTTCTGATGGGGGGGGGGGAGAGGGACGTGTATACTTGACCTATAACATCACGGCAAATGAGTAAGTTTTCACAAATGGCGGTAATTTTTTTTCAGCCCAACTAACCTCGTTCTTGAGTTAAACTTAGGGCTTATCTGAATGAAGAAAAAAGAATTTTTAAGTCGCCAACATTTATGAATAAGTGAAAACAAATGGCTCTAGCAATTTTTGGAATTCAATTTTTTTTTATTGTTTTTATGTCTTGAACGAAATCTCGTTAGCAGTTCACATCAAAAGCAGCCTTTCAATCCTTTTTAGCTAGTTTGAGTTATGACAAAACGAAGTAAAAATAAAGAATAAAAGGAATCCCTTTGTTTATTGTGACTGGTATGGAGTTACAACGGTTTTCACTTAATATATATAAAAGCGGAAATGTAAAAATAAATAGATCCAGTGAAAGAAAATGACAGTTTGAGTAACATGAAAAGACTTGATAAGATTAAGAAAAATATGATAAGACCTCATAAAAGAATAGCAGGTTTCGTCACGTTTATTAAGGCCGTTAGGTTCTAAAGTATTTTCTTGTGAACTGCATCATCTTGGATTGTACTTCAAGTCAGGGGTGGATCTGGGAGGGGTTTTGGGGGGGGGAGTTACTGTCATATACAAACAACATTAAAGTACTGGATGTTATACACGGTTCGTGACTTGGGTCTATAGCAAGTGAAGTTTAGTTTACCGCATGAAGTCCTAATTGTTATAATTTGCAGATATATGAAGGGCCGCGGATTGGAGTAGCAAATGCTTTCAAAAAAGTCATTTTACCGAACAGACCACGAATGACGAAAATCCGAATCCACCCAAGGACCTGCAATCCCAAATACGATTGCGCAATGAGACTAGAGTTGTTTGGACAACGAATTGGTAACAAATTATCCTGTCACTTTTAGATATCAGTCGCAAACAAGAAAGATGTTGGATAACTCTTCAAACTTTAGACTATGCTTTCCATCAAACCTGTTTAGGACAGTTTTCTCGCCATCTTCAATCGTTCACTTTTATAACGTAATTTATCTAAATATTACTGTCAATAATAACAAAATAATAATGTCATCGTTATAATAAAAGTAATATTAATGATTTCAATAACTGTAATTATAGTAGTAGTACCAACTAATATTAACAATAAAAATTACGTCAATACTAATAAAAATTTATATAGTAATTAAGAAGAAGATGTCAAAATCTCAAGTAATTAAAGTTGTTTTAAAACTGAATTAGTATAGCATTAATATAGTATATTGTAATGGTAGTGGTAGTAGTATAGTAATTTTAGCTCTCGGTATTTCACCCTCTTTTTAACTTCCTTGAAGGCTCGATTTATCAGAAGCCAACTTTATTTTGGGTGTTTTTACTTTAGATCCGAACGGGAAATGTAAGATGAATGCTGACAAAGAAACTTTCAGCTGCAAATGCAACAAAGGTTACACTGGCGATGGAACAACCTGTAGAAGTACGTATCTCAATTAGTTAATCATAAGCTAGATAAGCTAATTAATTCCTCGAGCCTAAGTGGTCTGTTAGGCCGGTACTTATCTCCGGTTTCTGTAGTGTTAAAGAGCATATGAAGTGAAAATTTTTACCACTTCAGTAGATAGACCTTGCTAAATGAGGAATAGCGGGGAAAAAAACCAAAAGTCAAAATCTTTTATGGTTTTCGAGATATTAATGTTACAAGTTTTCAACTGATGACGTCACGTGTGGTTCCAACGGATTTGCATTTTATTTAAATCTGCTGCCAATCCATAACCTTTGGACGAATTTGAGCCAAACTTGGACTAATGATCTTTATATAACTCAAAATATATCAGCAGCCCAACCTTGGCTTATTTACATTCAAAGATAATAGGCAGCAGATATTAGAAAAATGCAAACTTGTTGGAACCACTTGTGACGTCATCAGTTGAAAACTTTAAATGTTTTAAATATCTCGAGAACCATAAAAGATTTTGACAAAGTTTTTTTTACCGCTATTCCTCATTTAGCAAGGTCAATTCACTGAGGCAATAAAATTTTTCACTTCATGTGCTCTTTAAGCGTACGAGAGTCTTCGAGTCCCCTTGGACAGGACACACTAATCCATCGCAGGTTAGCCCCCAGCAGAAGCTGGTACTCATTTATACAGCTGAGTCGACTGGAATAAAGTCGGGTAAAGTGTCTTTTTTAACGACACAGCACAATGATCTGATCGGGGCGACCCTAGGATTACGAGTCGAACACGCTAACCACTCGGCAACTGCGTCGCCAACATTTCAATTAGTTCTACATGTTTGTTTATGCCTACCAATCTCAATTGATAGACCTAAATAAACCTGTAGTAATCCATATTTTTAGGCACTTTTTGCTTGTGCGGTTCAGATTCGTGACGTGTAAAAACTGGCTTCAAAAGGTCTTAGGGTGTGGGATCTAGTGGTTAGTTTTCAGCTTGGGAAACAAAAGGTTGAGCTTTTGAACCCGGTTGGGAAACAGAAAAATAGTTCTTTTCCTTGAAACTTATATTCTAATAAAAAAGTAGCATACATTTGAACACCAACGCAGTCGCAGATTAAAAGGTGATAGATTAATTTATCACATACTTCGTTCGATAGAGCGTTTCAGCCATCCATATCAATCACACGTGGTGATATCAAAAACAGCCCATCAGAACGCACGATTTCCATATCATCGCGTGTGATTGATATGAAAATTTTCCCGCCGTTGAAACAATTTGTCAATCTACTTCGTTGATGATTGAGAGAAACATGTAGAATCTCACTAAGTATGTGATAAAAAGAAAATTACATCGCTGCTTGGAGATACGAATTTTATCTTCTCGTGTTGAAAATATTTCACGAATGAGGAGATAGTTTTTTAACACGAGAAGATAAAATTCGTATCTCCGCGCGGCCATGTAATATCCTCTATTTATTTCATCGCCGTCAGAGGTTTGAATGAGGAAAATTGAAGTACGTATTATACCCTCAAGAAATACTAGGAACACAACGACGGCAATGATTAAAAAAGCTTTCAACTTTTGAGTTGATCTAATATTAGCTGTTGTACTGATTTGCCGACACACTGAACAGTTTTAAAAAATCTGATTTAGCTCTAAAAGAAACTGTGATGCCGGCCGTATACATTTGAAAACTAGAGCCAAAGCCTTTCCCATCCCCAATGGCCAACGAACCACCAACTTTCTCTCTGGGTAACAAGCAATGGCCGTGTCTTTCCTCAATTTAATTACGAAAATGAGTATAAGAACGAATGTTTGACAATTGATAATATTAATTATTTTTAAGCAAGATGGTCTCCTTTTCAGAAAAAGCGCCTTACAAGATCATTGGAAGAACGGCCAGCAATTTTTACTCTTATGGCACAGTTCTGAGTGTCAGAAGAACAGTGGTGAAGTTTTTACCCGATGGAGCAAAAAAACCAGTCATGGCACATCGTCATTATGACTTCGCTATGGATGTGATTCCTGACAAAGATCTTGATATTACGAATAATTATGGCAGAGTTCTCTTCAGAAAAGCTGCAAACTCAAAAAAGTTTTACCGAGGTAGGGTGTTACTTGCTCATATAGAGTTAAGTAACGGGTCCACTCACCAATCCAACCAACCATCAAACCACCGATCAATCAATCCAACAAAACGTCTCCATCCATTCATCCATTCATCCGTCCAACAATCTATCTACTATCCACTCATTCATCCATCCGTTCACCAGTCTATCCAATCATTCATTCATTCAACCTTTCATCGATCCACCCACCCACCCAATCATCAATCCAGTCAAACGTCTCCATCCATTCATCCGTCCAACAATCTATCTGCCATTCACCATTACATCCATCCGTTCAACAGTCTATCCGTTCATTCATTCAACATTTCTTCGATCCACCCACCCACCCAACCATCAATCCAACTAAACGTCTCCATCCATCCATTCATCTATTCGTCCATCATCCAACAATCCATCGATATCTATCATTAACTCAATCATCCATCCATTAACCCATCCGTTCATCGATCCACCCATCCATTTATCCACCTAACAATCCATCCGCCCATCCATCCTTCCATCCATCCATCTACCATCCACTGATTCATCGATCCACCCACCCATCCAACCATATGCATCGATCCATCCTCCCATCCATTTATCCACCAACAATCCATCTACCCACCTGTCAATCAATTCATCCAACCGTCTATACCACTCCTTCATCCATCCGTCCACCCATCCATTCATTCATTCAGTCAACCATTCATTCATCTATTCATCCCCATCTATCCATTTATCTATCCATCAATCCATCCATCCACCCACCTACCAATCCATCTGCCATCCATTCATTGATCCATTCATTCATTCATTCATTCATTCATTCTTCCATCCATCCATCCATCTGTTCACCTATCCATTCATCCTCCCAGCCATCCATCAATCTATTCATCTATTTGTTCACCCATTCGACCATTTATTCACTCAGCAACCCATCCAGCCATCAGTCCAGTCATCCACCCACCCACCAATCCATCTACCATCCACTCATTAATCCATATCCATTCATTCATTATCTATTTTTTCACCCATCCCTCCATCCATCCATTGATTCATCCAGCCATATACCCATCCATCCGTCTATCCAGCCATCAGTCCATTCATCCTTCCATCTATCCATCAATCCATCCATCCACCCACCTACCAATCCATCGACCATCCACTCATTGATCCATTTCTTCATTAATCCATCCATCCTTCTATTCACCTATCCATTCATCCTCCCAGCCATCCATCAATCTATTCATCTATTTATTCACCCATTCGTCCATTTACTCACCCAGCAATCCATCCAGCCATCAGTCCATTCATCCATCCATCTACCCATCCATCCATCCATCCATCCATCCATTCATCCATCCATCCATCTATCAACCCATCCATCAATCCATCCATTTAGCCACCTAACAATCCATCCACCCACCCATCCATCCATTAAGCCATCCAACTGTCTCCATCCACCTATCCATTTATCCACCGAACAATCCATCCAACCGTCAATCAATCCATCCAACCATCTATACCACTCATTTATCCATCATCATTTCATTCATCCCCCCATCTATCAACCTATCCATTTATCCATCTATCCACCAATCCATCTACCATCCACTCATTCATCCATCCATCCATCCATCCATCCATTCACCCACCAAGCCATCCATCAATCTCTTCATCTATTCATTAACCCTTCCATCCTTCCATCCATTTATCCACCCAGCAATGCATCCAGCAATCTACCCATCCATCCGTCCATCCTGCCATCAGTTCATTCATCCATCCACCCACCTATTATCTATCTATCCATCCATCTATCTATCTATCTATCTATCTATCTATCTATCTATCTATCTATCTATCTATCTATATATCTATTGTGCATCTTTAAAAGGGGGTTACGACAAGATCCAAGACGCCCCATCTTTAAAAGTGGGTTAGATCAAGATCAAAGACGCCCATCTCTAAAAGTGGGTTACGACAAGATCCAAGTAATTACAGAGAAATCTATGTATCAAGTTGCGAAGGGAAGTTCTTTTGTTTGATTTTAAATCAGAGATTGCTATCACATGGAGGAAAATAATATTCTCACAAACTCTCAAATAGGTTTTCTACTCGTCACAAAACCCTTAGAATCATATATTTACCTTGCGCTGTTTATTCGGCAAATATGTATTAAACAACAAGGGTTAAGTTTATGCCTGTTTTATCGACTTAACCTTTTGATATCTGTTTGGCATGAAGGTTTACTAAATAAACTAAATACAAAGAAAATTAGAGGAAGAATTTTTGATTTTATAAAAAAAACATGTATGCTAAATCAAAGTGTTACATAAAGCTTCATACAAGGAGAACTAATTACCGGCAAAAGAGTTTGACAGCATGTCGTCAAAGTTTTTCAAAGATTTCTGAAATATAGGAGACACTGCAGTTCAAGATGGCCGCGAAACGCTCCTTTCGAAAAGCGGGCGAAAAACCAAAAGACGCAAATAAAGGCGTGGGAAATGGCCATCAACGACCTTTTTCACCGAAGATTTACGCCAAAAACACGGATAGATGTCCGACAAAATTCAAATACAACAAAATCTTCAAGAAGCGACCACAAAAAATGAACCAGCCGGATTCTTCATTTTTCCTAGCGGTGCTTCACGTTCGGCACCGACAAATTCGCACGTTTGGTTTATGAAATCATCTTTAAAGAAAAAACAAAATTAGTAGTTCTTGACTAAGGTTTCACAAAAATCTAATCTTCTTAGAAAAGGAGCCAAAGTAGCAAACCATTCCATCCATCCATCCATCCATCCATCCATCCATCCATCCATCCATCCATCCATCCATCTATCTATCTATCTATCTATCTATCTATCTATCTATCTATCTATCTATCTATCTATCTATCTAACTATCTATTCATCTCAGTTAATATTCGCGTACTCAATTGTCCGGACCATTTACTCAAGTCCTCGCAAAACTTGGCAATCGAGGTTTGACTGCATTGACTTCAATTCTCTTTTATATTTTGACTGACAGGAATAATTAAGAACAAGATTACCAGCGACACGTACAACATAACTCCGGAAATAAGTTTCTATCACTTGGAATATAAAAGAGTGGTGTATTTTTCTCCATTCAAGGACAAGTTCTTCACAGTAAAGCTTCGCGATATCAGATATTATGGTAAGATTTAAAAAGATCTCACATCGTCTTTGTCAACTCCCTAGACTAGACGCCGTAAAGGCGTTTACTTAGCTACCTGTTTGTCAAGTATTCATTTCAGATACATTGACGTGTGATTATTTACATATCGTACACTGCTGCCTTTAAAGTATTGCATTGATTAGTCGAAAACTGCTTCAGAAAGTGAGAGAAGACTTTCTCAAAGGAAGCCTCTTTACCGTCGTCTCTCGCTCGGCACTAATTTTTTTTCTCTAAATAGTATCAATCAAAAAAAGTTATCTGTATTTAAAATTTCTTTTAACCGTAAGTGCATATAAATGTAGAATGAAACGAGATCCACAGGGAGCCCACGTGCTTTATCTGGATGAAGAGAAATTACATTTTTCGTGAGATTTGACTTCTTTCTTACTTGCCTGTGGGGTAGTTAGCAGAGCTTTGTTGCCCAGCCATTCCGATATGCGAGTGAATTGAGTGCCAAGATAATGAGATACACAAACTCCTTTTTGTAATGAAGAAATCAGTGCCTAATGGCATCATTTAAGTGTACAGCGTACGGGAAAATTGATATCGATTGCAAGAGCAATGCATGCACTATGCAACAAGGGCATTTAGTACCAAACGGCATCATAAATGTAGTATTACACTGTGCAATGAAAAAAAATAACATCCATCGTTATCCTTACATTAGATTGCACTATCCAGTATCGTAATCATTCGGTACAATTCGTCTTCTTTACGAGTATGCAATAAAATTGTTAGCGTATATTATCATAACCAAAGCACAGCTATGCAATAAAAATATAATACCTAGCGGTACAATCAAAATAGCATTGCATTATGCAATAAAGAAAACGATACCTCCATCGTCAGCTGACTAAACAACTTTTAGTTTTCTTTTAACTCTGCCAGATCTGGGATTGGGACCAAAAATTAAAACCTAGTTAATATAAGGGTTTCTTGACTTCTTTCTTGAATTTTAGAACTTGGCCCAAAAGCTTGCAAGGCTATTAAGAACTCTATTTATGTGGCTGGCGATTATCCTGGCAGTTATTCCTGCTTGTGTCCAGTAGCGGGAGAGAAACCGGCATATGGGAAATGCAGAGGTAAGCATGCATTAGAACTTACAACTTTTTTAAAAGCTACGGTAATACCAGCAACTAAATCCTTCACCTTATCTTGCACTAAAGGTGTGAAACAGGTTGCATAGCGATGCTGCATGTTTTCGACTCGCGTACAGACTTGCCTCGCAGCATTTTGTTATTCCTGCATTAAACTGGTGCAGCCGGTTGAGAAAGTTTGTTGCATTTCGTAACTCATTAGAGATATAACTTGCCTCCCTCATTAAACTCGGCACACAGAAAACCAAATCATTACACAAGGATTAAAGAGCAACTTGTTGCTTAACTCGTTTTTAAACGATCTGTCCAAAGTCAGTTTAGAAAAGACCAACCGCACTGACTCGTTTATTTTACCAAATGGTGAAAAACTAGTACTTACGTCACTGATCTATGCAGTCGACTTGATTTTACTTGCAAAACCAAGTGGAGGTCCGAAGAAGTTGCATTAAATATATATGTTGTCTCTCTTTTTTGCGAATCGTTACTAATAGCCCTAATTTTCATTTTGACCATTTTATTTTTTTCTCTTTAAAAAGAAACATAAAATTCCTTTGGAGAACAAAAAATCTTGAAATTGTACAAGAACTTAATTATTCGGAAACTAGAGTTTTGGCAACAGGATACATCAAACTCAAAGCATAGAAAAAGCTCGCCAGGAATTCTTCAAACTTATAAGGACTTATAATTGATTAAATTGATTTTGCACACTTAACCAAAGCAAGCAGCTAATCTATCTGATACTAAGGTATCTATATAAATATCAAAGGAATTATATAAGATCATAAAAACTAAAAGTTTTTAATTATCTAAAATTATTGAAAATGTTGACACGGGTATATAGTTTGATTATAAGATGTTATGAAATCTTCTCGTATGTCTCTTCATGTATGAAGAGACATACGAGAATATTTTGTAACATCTTTTTTATTGTTAGTTCGGCCGCACTCCAGCGACCATCTTCAATCAATGGTCGCTGGGATGCGGCCAAAATATTTGATAAAAAAAAAGATGTTAAGTCTTCTCGTATGTCTCTTCAAAACAAAAATGATGATATAGCAGTCTAGAGTTGAGTTTTTTCTTTAGAGGTACAAACTTCGTGTATCATTTTTTGTTTTGTTTTTAATCTTATAGCTTATTATCCAATATGTCTATTGTGAGACTAAAATGTGCAAGTTGCACTGCCAGAAAATACATTTCTCTGCGAGCAACCCCTTCTTAACGCCTCTCTTGGCAGATTTTCAAAGGAAAGGAGGGGGCAGAGAAAGGAGGGGGGGGGGTGGGGGCGAAGTGGTTGAGTTAAAACTTAAGTTTGTGGTTGCTTTTTGTAGGAAAAAGTAAGATTTTTGTGTACCACAAAAATACCGAAGGCCCTTTGTCACACTACAAGGAAACAACTATCAAGTTTATCGACGGACACGGCTTCGCCTGGCTAACCAGCAAGGATTTCCCTAAGCTGAGCTCCGATAGAGACCTTTTGTTCAATTTCTGGCAAGAATCGACTACGCCCCTTCTGTTGGCTACCAATGACGCGTAAGATAAAGATATTTTAGAAAACAGATTCGAAATTACGCTTGGTTACCTTGCTGTTTGGAAAACAGGTCTATGCTCATGCATTTGTTTGCATCCTGCGCTGCGAAACTACGCCTGCTTGCCTTGCTGTTTTGAGCAGTGACTAGATTCCATCCGTCAAACCGCCCTTTTCGAGAGTAGCCTGGGAATTACTTCCAACAAGTTTCCGTTGAGCCGCCAAATCTGTCAAGTGGTAGTTATCGGCAACGAGCCGGTAAAACCACGTAGTATGACTATCTTGAGTTTACCAAAAGTGAATTTTGTCTCAAATCAATTAACATTTTGTCTCAAACCATCAATCAAGTAACAGTTGACTCAGCAATAACTGATCATAAAATAATTCCGATAATACGCGCGCTCTGATTGGTCGAATAGATGTGTTTCATTAGCCTGTGCGAACACGGTTCTGACGTCACAAAACTTTTAAACAAAACTTTGAATTTTGTTTTTATGTACAAAAACAAAATTTCAGACGTGACAAATTGCTGAATGTTGAAACTGTTCTCAGTTTTGGTTGTAGCAGGATTACAATGACCAGAGCTGCTTTAGAAGAAATACCAAAGAAGAGAAAGTAATACTTGTTTTGCGAAACTGAAAGTGAAAACGACTCGATGAACGAGCTACACCAGAACCGCCGTTTACAATGCAAACTTTTACACTATTTAACGTTTACAAAAATAAATCAAAACGAAAAAAACATCTATTGCTTAATTTAGTTATCAGCTTCAGAGCTTGATAGCTTTCGAAAATATTATCTAGTGTATAAGCAAAGTAGCGAGTCAACTCATTCAATTCAGTACTTTAGCAGCTGCAAACTGCTTTGAAACACAACTTCAATATTCAAATCTTTATTATACAAGTATTTTGAGAAACCAACGGGAAACAAAAATGCCAGGAAGTGAATTCAATTACAATACCTGTTTGCTTTTCTTCGACAGTCTTGTTTCGAGGAAACTCGAGGAGTTCAGTCACTCGGCAAATGACAA
>JAOBRD020909514.1:0-12557 GCA_027575215.2 Hydrozoanthus sils | reverse complement strand
ACTTGATAGTCTACTCACCAGTGCGGTGTAAGATGTATATGGCCGACTGATTGTTGCGTTTTATTGTACACTAAAGAGGTCCCCCCGGAGGGGGGGACTACGGTGTTAAAAGGGTAGGAATGGCCGTCGGAAAAGTCCCCAAAATACACTAAAAAATACCAAGGGATAAAAATTTTCCACCCCAAAAAATACTTCTCGTTTTTTAAATTAACCTAAAAAATACCAATTTAAAGTTGATATTTTTCCCTGGGTAGTCCCCTCGTGTTGCGTCGAACGTGATATGCAGTAAATAAAGGCGCGCGCGTAATAGGGCGCTCGCCAAAGTATTTTTGTCTTTAACTCCTTGTGCAGTACGCACGTTTACTAAAACACGGGAATGCAAGCAGTCTAATAGCTTCGCGTGTCAACCCCGGTGGGCGGAGGGGGGGGATGGGGTGGGGGAGTGAATAGGAATTTCTGGAAAAGCATAATATATTATAATTTTGCCAGAAACAGTGCAGTTTCTTTTTCAATTTTTACACAAATTTTTACACAATTTTTAGCCAGTGACATATTTGTATTAACAGACATATTAATTGCCCCCCTTGCCCTCCCCCCATAATGAATAAAAATACTTACAGCATAAAACTTGTACAAGCACAACACCAAGGCGATGTTGCTAATGAATATTAAATGAGTAAAAAAAACTTTCCCATAATCTCGTGCAGTATCAAAAGTAAAATTTAATAATAATAATAATAATAATAATAATAATTTTTAGCATTTATATAGCGCCTTTTCCATCGGTAGATGCTCAAAGGCGCTTAACAATGGTTTACAGTTGACTCTGGTATTGAGGGTCTTAGATAGTCCGCTATACACGGCTCATAACTATACTCATAAGAGTTGCCCCCAGTTAGTGGAAGATTGACAGACCACGACACCGGGGTCACCCTACTCTTTGTTGACAAATGTTATGGATTCTTTTAAGTCCCACAATAGGAGATCGAGAGACTTGGCCTACGGTAAGTAACGTCCTTATCCGAGAAGATGCGAAGTTCTAACCGTTTGCAGATGTTAAAACAAAGGCAGCACCTCCTCCTCAGTTATTTTAAGACCCTGAGTGAAGGTCCGGCACTGGGAATCGAACCCGGGCCTCCCGCACGAAAGACTAGCGCCTTACCAACTGGGCTAACCAGACGGCAGTTAGTTAGCCAAATGTTCTTAAGTTCTTCGCCATTCTCGGCCTCAGGATGATCTTAGATAGTTCTTAAAGACCATAACCTCAGTTTGTCAGTTTTCAAAAAGTATACTATAAAAAACATTGGTTTGCCAAGTTTGAGAAACATACGATGAAAGTACGCCAAGATACGGCGCATAGAATTTTGAAAGTGTCACCTCCAAAAGCCAACAATGTGACGCAACAGGTCACGCGCGTCTCACTTCAGTCCATCCAAAATCGACTTTAAAACATCTGCAACTAATAGAGTTTCCATCGAAAACTCTTGCAGTTACGGATGTTTTAAAATCGAATTATCTCTTTACTTCGTGGCACCATATTAAATGGACTGAGGCGAGACCCACATGACCAGTAACGTCATATTGTTGGCTTTTGGAGGGGTCACTTTTAGCGGGAAATTCAAAATTCTACACGCCATATCTTGGCGTACTTTCATCGTTAGTTTCTCAAACTTGGCAAACCAATGTTTTTCATAGTGTACTTTTTGAAGATTGAAAAACTGTACTCATGTCATATGCTCTTTAAAAGTTTTGGATACTTGGCATTTTTCAGCCTCATGCTCTTGTATAAAAAAAAAAGTTCCCGCAAAAAAGGATTGTATCATCCTTACGCAAGTTATGTTCGAAAAGCTTTTCATTCATTCGAGGGCAATTTAACCAGCGCGAGGTTTCGAACAAGTTGAAATTCATTTCAAACAGTAATTTAATAAAAACCCATTGAAGTCAAACAGGTTCATGGAGCGATTTAATAACCGACAAGATACACAAGAAAGGTGTACGTCACAAACTTTCCTCTTTTGAGTTTAATGAGACAATGAAAAGCGAAACATTTTTCTTAACTTATGATAACAGAACTTTTTCTGATTACTTTTAAATAGAAAACAATGCATTTTGCGACTTGTATAAGGGAAGCCTCACATATCGATTTTGCATACAAGAAACGTCAATAAATTTTTTACGTTTCGGGAGGGGGTTTGGCGGTAGTGACGTTTCTTTGTGACACGTCGTTGGAAAATTCAATATCTTTGTTAAAAAATTCGTAACCTTTTGGAAACATCTTGGACTGAAAGGGATGTAAGAAAAATTTTGCCTTATATTCAGCAGGCTAATTGTTCTTGTAAAATTTCCATCTAATTTACTCTAGCTATAAACAATGTTGCACGAAGTCGTCTCAATCGAACAAATCGCCTGAATATGAAAACGAGACGAACACGATTCTGAGCGAACAAGTCGTCTGAATTTGTCCGTCTGTTTGTTCATGTCTCTTCAGGCAATTTTTAGTGGATGACTTGTTCGTCTGGACGAACAAATCGACCAAACTGAGGCCATCTTAGGCACATTTGTCGAACAAACAGTCGAAAAGGTTGTCCTTGTATCAGGGAAGGGGGAAGGAAAATTGCACTCTAGCATAGGGCAATATTTATCTGTTTCTATGTCAAATGTACGTGTGATGTGAATTTTTGACGGCCAACACAAGACGATTTGTTCGTTTCCCTTTCACATTAAGACGAAAAGATCGTCAGACGACTTGTCCGTCCAGACGACTTTTCGATCGTCCTCTAATGTGAAAACGGCTATTGGGCCATTGAGTTCTCGGCCATTTCTCCGTCTCGGGTGTGTTAATTCTTAGCACGTACTTAAATTTCGGGCGATTTTCAGGCTGATGTTCTTATGAAAAAGTTTCTTATAAAAATTGAGTTAAGTTATTGTTGCAAAACTGAACAGATCAGATTTCAAATAAAACATTGCATTCATCGCACAGTGCCGTACATGTATATGCAAACGCGTAGGGAGCATTCAAGTTTTTCTTACCGTTTTCGGCTGCTTTAAACAAAAAAATGAAGCTAAGAGGTCAGTTTGAAATGTTATTATTAACTTACATACATGTAGAACTTAATCTGTTTACAAGGAGAAAAGAATTATTTAAGTTGTCCATCAAAATTTCAGCCTCTTACTCTTATAGCTTGTTCTATGACTTACGGAAACGATAAATGTTTGATTAATGAGGCTAGCACTTAAATATTTCTGATTCAACAATTTAGCCGGATTAACACTTCAAATGCAACTTGTTTTTATAAGTTTTATGGTTGTTATTATTCTATTTTTGTCAGGATTTTCTCGGATTATACATAACCGGAGAGACTAGAATTCGCATATTCCCTGAAAACTACATGAAAGCATGAAGATTAAGTGGTCATCCGCCACATCTGAAAATGCCTTTTATCAAAAAATAGGGATATTTTTAAAAACAACGCGTTTACGAGATTGTACATGTATACGCTGAAAATTCAAACACAAAAATAGACATTTTCGATGAAATGAAGAACTTTTTTGGCTATCGGCGAATTTCAAAATCGGGCTACGGCACTTCCAACTTGTAAGACTATATAGTAGAATTGCTGTGAATGTTTTATAATTTTTTGGAATTGCCGAGTGCACGCAATGATCGTGTACTGTATGCGTTTAAGAGAATATCTGGGTTCGTGAAATGAGGACACAGCGCGGTATAAGTGATTCGGAAGTGCAAAACCACGGCCTGAGTTTTTGAAAAAGAAATTTGCATATTGTTTTAATTTTCGATTGAAAGGCACTTTAATGTTGTTCTAAAGTAATTTAGCTTATAAAACAAGACTTAATTCGACTATGAATAAATAAAATACCTCGAAATAAAGGAAAACGATTGGCGAAAAAAAATTCAAGCTGGAAATTTCTGTTTTAATTAAAGAAATATTGCTTTAGTCAAAATAAAAATTCAACCCGACTGTTCTTTTATTCCGGCTAGAATACTACTTCTAAAAAATGCAGCTAAAGTTGGCTATGTAGTATAAAAAGATAATTATCCAATCAAATAAAATTTCTAAAAAATGATATTGCGGTTTCAAAGCTTTATTTTCTCATAACGGGTAAGGTATTAAAATGAACAGCCGAAACGAATTCCTCGTTTGTTGTCAGGAAGTGATTTTTAATCCCCAAACTTATTTGCATTTTCACAGCAGCCTTGACACTTGCTAAATATGTATTAAGTTTGTGTCACACATTTCCGTAATTCAGAGCAAACCGACAGGAAAGCTCGCGCGGCGAAAAACACTCCCAGCGACTTTTAAATCACTTGCAAGAATCATTGAGTAGCGGTGAAACTAAAATTGCAAGTATGACGAACTCAGAATCCGTGATCAACCTAAATGTTGGAGGTCATAGCTACTCAACGACACTCAAAACAATTTTAAAATACCCTGATTCGAAATTCTCAACTATGTTTAGCGGCGAAGCTCAAACAGGGCAAATAATGGAAAAAAGCTTTTTCATCGATAGAGATGGCGTTCTTTTCCGTTATGTTCTGAATTTCCTTCGTTCTGGAGTGATCGGCCTTCCGCGAGATTTCAGCGACTACCAGCAACTTCTACAAGAGGCAGATTACTATCATCTACCACAGCTTTATGCCGCGGTTCGTTCGTTTATGAAAAAGAGCGCGCGTGGAGGCGATATTTTACAAATTCGTTTGGCGCGAGGTCCATCTTATAAATCTTGCTCGGTGTCAGGAATGGAGGATGTGATTACAGAAATTTTCCCCGACAGCGGTCGTGATCTGGACGCAAAGATTGATATAGAAACCGAAGTCAATTACCGAGGATTTGAAGGGACAGGTGCAAGCCTTGTTTTGCCAGACTATTTTTCTTGGAGCTATCTTATGAGTCTTGTAACAAGCCATGGATTCAAGTTGAAAGCTGTTGGCTGTTCAAGCGACATGCCTAACCAAGCTTGCGAGATTTGGGCGTTCGTTCGCAAATCATAAACACCGACCAACTGGTTGCAATCTTTATAGTGGGATTTATTTGTAAACAACGAGGACGATATTAGATAAATTTGTTTCCCATTTCAATCACAAGATACGAGTATAATTTGGTTTAAAGTTTCGACATTTGTCTTGACAATTTAGCGAAACAGAAAACCCGAATTTATTTATTGACTATAGATTTATTACTCCTGAACCAAAAAAACAACTTGTTTATGAGACTTTATAGCGGGGTTGCTAATGGCTATCTTGATGAAGAACAGCTGTGCGAATTTGAATAAACTCTTTTGTAATTTCTTATGTTTTGTTCATTTTTAAGTGAAATATTTTTGTTCAAAAAAAGTATAGAAACATACTTACTAAAGTTCGCTGGAATAAGTTTATTTGTTATCTTGTATAAACCTATTTTATTTGAAACTTTGCGAATACTATTAGTTCTTAAAAAGTAAAACAACACGTAGTATTGATTAAAACTATATATCAAATATGATAAAGACTTCTTTTTGTTTAATATTATTGCAAAAGTCCTTTCTTCAGAAATACGCACAATGTTGCGTTTAAAAAAGTTGCCCATATATGGTCATCCACAAGGCTCTCTTTAACATCACAACAATCTTTGATAATGAACTCGGCTGTTAAAAGGCGAAAATTTCGGGGCTAAGGGAGGGTCAGGGGGGAATCTTGGGGTTATCTTGACCTCGATTGATTATCAGTAATCAGCTAATTAATTTCCGGCCTTTTATACTAAACAATCAGCCAAAAATATTCTTACATCTCGGTAATCAGCAAAAAATTGGAGGTCGTTTTTAGTTATCATCAGTTCTTCCCCACTAGCCCGCTTCTTCATTTAAAGGGAGTCTCTTCAGTAACTCGCCTGTGCCCTACTGTGTTGGTTAAATGAGTAAAAACAGCCGCACGAAAACTCGAAAACTAAAAATATGCGTTTGAAAAGCAGAATTTTGCCTCTTTTCTCAACCGGAAGTGTTTCTGCTTCGATGATACACGTGACCTATGACGTTAGGCTTGAGAACTCGGGTGCACAATGTTGAAGGCCATGAGTGCAAGTTGTTTGAGCAGCCACTGGCCCTATGCCGATGTATGAACCATGGCTGAAAATAATTGAAAGTGTTTCGCAAGCAAGTAACGCAGCGCCGCCGGACTTCTCATGTCTACGTCACCTCCGACGATGGACTTTCAATCGAGAACGTTGACTTTTATCGTTAATATTGTTGTGGCAAATATAGCAAGACTTCTAAAAAGGTCATTTTATGGTACATGCAAATAACCTTTTTCAGGGAACATTAGAAGCGCTTTAGGGATTCCCTTTAAACCGGTATTACAGATCTTAATCAGCAAACCGGCTTTTTTTATTTCAGTCTAAAATTGTTCTGGAATTGTTCTTATTCCCTGTTGCAAATAATACTTCCAAACAGTGGATTAGTTGCCCAATGAAAGGCGCTTAGAAATACATGTTTGGTTTAGTTGTTTGATTTCTGTTTAGATCTTGGGGCAGCGCAATGAAAGTATATGTAAACAATTATCAAGTATTGGCTTCAGTAAAATTGATCAAAATCTCAGCCTGGTTGTTCTTAGCTAATTTTTAATGATTTAATTTGTGAGCAAACTTAGCCTGGGTCGGTATTACAAAAAATTTGCTCTTGTATAAAAAGAGCGTGTTTATAATAAGTAATCCCTATTCAACAATGACATAAACTAGCCACCGTTTTTGAGTTAAACGCAAAGTACGAAATCTGTGAAAGAAAATTTGTAAACTGATGGACTATAGTTTGTGTTTCATTCAAAAACCGGATTTCTGTGAGTTTTTAAAAACTTAGAACTTGCGACTAAAACCAGAGTCTTTATTAAACGTTTTAGAATTTATATGCTATGATTCACAATGGGTAGTGAAGGTAATTCACTTCACAGATCTATATGACTGTACGGTATTACAGCTCCCTGACTGGTGTCGTTGTATTCCCTAACAGCCTCGATCACAGCCGAGTCCACGTCTTTATACTGGCCAAGGTGCGGTAGAAACGCTGTTAATGTACGTACACTGTTTAAGCTCTCGTCCACACTTCGACCTGAAATAGAGATCCTATTGTCACTCCGTGGCGCCACTCTCTCACGACTACATTTTTGTATCCCTGTTTCTATACTGTGGAGTTTTTTGTTGTTCGCTCTCCTCAAGCCTGAGCGTTGTTTGAGCAATTGAGGCAGCTTTGATTTTTCTTCATTTTCTCTGCTGTTTTTCAGCTCGTAGTTTGCTATGTTTACTTGTGTTGCTGCAGCAAATTCCTCTCTTTGATTGGTTTTGAGTTTTAACGGCGAATTTGAGCAAGCCGAGCCGCTACAAGATATGACCGAAACACATCGTGACAAAGAGCTCTCACATCTTAAATCAAATCCACCTTGTTCGGATATTTCCGAGGGAATAAGTTCATCGATTTTGTCTGTTTGCATCGCTGAACTGGCTTCCTCTGAGATTGTACTTACTTCGTTATAAGTGAAGCAGTTCGCAAAGCGCACGCGATGAATTATTTTTTCGTCGTTGTAATCGGTTTTCTTCCTCGTTTCATGTTTTCTTTTGTTGTCTTTCAACTCCATCGCTAAAACAAGAGATTGTAATTCACAATGCAAACTTAAAAGCCTTGGAAAGATACAGAAAACCGTCAAAACCAAACATCCGAAAGCCGGTGACTTGTATCGATCGGCGACTGTTTTTATGTCGTTGAATTTTCTAGAAGTAGGTACATTTTCGTCTTATTGCCATTGAAACGTCTTTTCGTCATCAAGCATTCCCTTTAATACTAAAGCAATGTGCTAAAACATGGTTTTCGTAATAGAGTGTAATAGTCCATGATTTATTTATACACAAACCTTGCTTGTGTCTTTAGGGGAATGTTTGAGCTGTTGTGAAAACCAAAATCTGCGACAATTTGCATACTAATCTAAAACTTCAATTGTTTAAAACGTTTAGCAGCTTAAAAAGCCCGGATATTAATATGTTTTCCTTTCAAACAAAGGAGCTAGTCTTTCTAATTGCTTTCAAATCAATACGTGAAAACAAGTGCCATTAGTACGCTGTTCAAACAGCAAATATCATGCAAAATCTGTAAAACGAAGAAAATCGTTCAGAGTGCAAAAAGTTTACATATCATACGTGAGACATTAAACAACAAAACTTTGCATATTCAATCAAAAAAGTAATTTAAATCTGACTCTTTATTTGAAATCGGCTTGTTTAGGAGTATTGTTAAACAAGAATAGTCGTAAGTACATGAGGACGGTGACACAAAGCCAGAACTCTTAACTAAAACAATGCACTTGATATCAATTGAAACGACGACCAGGTGAGTGTAGCTCAGTCGAGTCTAACTTCCTTAGCTTTTCGACATTTTATCAAATCATTTTGTTAAAAAAAACACTTTGACAGAATCTTTTAAAGAAACTAAGAACACAAGAACAATTTCATAAGAGCAACAAGGCTCAAATTAGCCCCAAAAATTAAGGACAAGCTAAGCCTGTTAGAACAACTGAGGCTCGGTTTCAGATGCAAATATAACTGCGTGTTTTATTGAAAAAAAAACACGGCACATTACGTCGTTACATGAGGCGTTTCATTGCAGGTCTTTCTGCAGTTAGAAACACAGCTAAGCTCGAAAAGAAAAAAAATCGAAACGTAACACACCTGTTTTATGACAGTGCCGAAGTGTTTAACGGCGATAATAAACCTATACTGCAGAATTATTAAATAAAGTTCACTTTATAACAATGACAACTGACAGGATCGAAACACTGCTAATATATAATTTAATAATGATTAAGGCTCAGATTGCGTAAAAACTTAATTAAAGTGCTCATAACGTTTCCTTTTTGTTTTCTTATCTAAGAGTACGTATCTTGAAATGAACATTTCCGAAAAATACTTTTGTTTTGAAAAAGATGCGAAAAACAAAAAAACAATAAAATCGCCGCCATTTTGGTACACCAAATGCCGAGTCAAGGTGACGTACAAATTTTAAGGAACACTGCTCCTTGTGCAGCTAGAGCAGTGGAGGTTTAAAATTTTTGAAAGGTGTACTGCAGCTTGATTTTCGCTATCTGTTCCTTTTATTTTCTCCTCCTCTGAGAGAATTATTTTTATATAATGCGACGCGACGCGCAAATTCCTTAATCTACCGTCACAGGGAACCTGTCATCCTTGCGATGTCAACGACAACTGGGTTCGTAAAAATTTCGCGTTTTGTTCAATTAAGGCAAAAAAAAATTATTGGATGGTCATTTTAAATTATGTACTCAGTGTACTTTCAGATAAGAAAAGAAAAAGATGAAACTTAAATGTATTGATTCTTATAAAAAAGGCGTCGTGTACGTGGCTGCAAAAGATTCAGAAGAAAAGCTGGTGAATAAAAGTGAAAAGTGATCAGTCGTTTTCATTTAATGAATCAACCACCGAAGGTCGGATCTCTATTGCTAGTAAATAACGCAAAGAAAAATTTTTTCAGTGTAAAATTCTCAGTCAACATTCCTTTTGATCGATTTCTGGTCTGACCAAAAACATTCAGGCCCGATTGCTCGGGGCTAACTCCCTTCCCCTCCCCCCAAGAAAGTAACTGCATGAATGATAAAAGATAAATTGTTTGTGATTATATTGCAAAATGAATGCAACTGCAAGAGAACGAAGTTGCAGGTCGGTTTCCAATTTTTTTGGTTTCAATTCACGGACTTGCCAAAAGCTGCAGGAAAAGGCTCTTCAGTGAAAAAAAAATTTTATACAAAGAGGCTTTAATTTCTGAGCATTTTTATATTCTTCAGTTCTCCATGCTGTTAGGATAGTCTCTCAGTACTGAAGTGAAAAGAAAAAATACTGCTTAAAACAGTGACTGTCGGCGGCTCAGTGGCTCAGCGGTTTAAGCCTGTTCGACCGTGTAATCCTAGGGTCGCGAGTTCGAGCCTCGCTCTGACCGTGTGTTGTGTCCTTGGGCAAGACAATTTACCTGACTTACTTTCATGCAGTCGACTCCGCTAGCGCTGTATAAATGAGAACCAGTTCTGCTCGGGCCTAACCTGCGATGGATTAGTATTCTGTTCGGGGGGAATCTCATCCGCTTTGCAGCACAAAAACCGGATATGAGCCCATTAAGCCATTCGTCTGAATAGACTCGGCTTGGCAACAATATTAGCTGGGTAAATTTATTTCTTTTTGTCTCTGTAGCCGGAGTAGTTCCACTTCCGAAAGATTGTTAAGGTTTTCTAAATTTATCTTGCAATAACATTCTCTGCGTTTTTGAGAGGGTTACGTTCAGAGTCACAAATGGGGGTGAGCTGTCGGTCACTGTTTTATAGCTAAATCCTTCCTCGAGGTTCTCAATCGCGGGTTTTTACTGCATGAGTCAAAACAATGTAGAACCCTAACATCTACGGGTGAGAAATCTAGGCCAAAACTGGAAAAGACAAACCAGAGTTATCATATCTAACAGCTATTCTCGGAGTAGGGCAAGCTTTTTTCTTCACGACTGGAAGTGTCTCAAAAGACCTCATTTTCTTCGAATGCTTTTCCGTATTGTCGACGAAGAGCCGCTGACCAAACGTAGGCTTTTCACGTGAGCCAATGGGCTTGAAAACGTCTTTTTTGGTGAAAAAGGTTGGTCGTAGCTTCCGGATTTGAACCTGACCGTTCTCATCACAAACACGGGAAACATTTAAATCTCCCAGAAACAAAGTCTGGTAGGAGCTGATGCGTATCAAAGGCAACCGTTTTCGCATTTCTGGGTTGAATTCTCTTTGATTTTGCGCGAGTCGTCTCGATATAGGCAGAAGATCAAATCGCTTCCCTTCCCGAAAGCCTTTGGGCGCTTTATCTTCGATGTTTTGCTTTCTTTCAAGTGGCGTTGAGATAGACTTCACCCTTTTCCCGCTGCATTGAATCGGAGATTGTCTTTGAGGTAGAGAGCTCTCCTGATTTTCAGCCCAAGATGTTTTGCTCTTGGCCATGTGGGACAGAATGTTTGATCTTGGAGTTGTAACCGCTTCATTTGTAGCAGCCTCGTTTTCAGGTGGTTGTGTATCTTCGTCTACTACCCCAGAGCTCATGTGTTCGAACTGCGAGTTGATGTAGCGTATGACATGAGCAGGGGCATACGCATGCTCCGCACTATAGTTGTCCGCTGAATTCCTTAATCGTGTGCCGGAAAGCAACTGCGCATGCTCGTCGTATCTCTCACACTGGGGACTCTTCGTGTTGAATGAGACAAACGCGTTTCCAAGGTGAAATCTGTCAATCAATAAAAATGAATTTCTGCATCAGTTAGGTAATGTGATAAGCTGGGCAAATAGACAGTCTGAAGGGAGTAAGCGGTTGGTCACTGAGAATAGAAAACTGAATTACTGTGAATAAAGATTTTGGCCAAAAATTTACTTGACCTTTATTAAATAAAAATATTCCTGAAACTAAATAAGAAAAGGTTATTATTAAAAATAGGATTAGGATCTCTTGTTTTTAGGTAAAACGGGCATAGAAGCGTCATTTTGAATATATTTGGCTAGAGTCCTGTTGGTAGTGTAAATATTTAGAAAGTTTCAGCAATCTCGCTAACGTATATTTCTTCATCAATTGGATACTTCATCTTGTTTCTTCGTCTTTTTGATCTTCTGCTCAATTTTAAGAGTCTTGAAACATGTTTCGGCTCTTAAGGGCCTTGAGAAGGAAAAGCCGAAATATGTTTCAAGGGTCTTAAAACATATTTCGGAAAGTGAGCAGAAGATCAAAAGATGTGGGAACAAGATATTAAGTATCCAGATGTAAATATTTAACCCGACATACTACAGGCATACGAATCGAAACCTCTATAGCTAGACTTAAAAAATATTCCACTTCGAGCTCATAACTGAACGTGAATCAGAGAAAAACTATCGCTTTTTATATGAAGTAAGCGATACACAAATTCTTAATTGAAGTCTCAGCTTTTCTAAACGACTCAAAGGAACTGAAAAGTTCTATGATTTGCTTTACGATTAAGTTGCTGGTTTGGAAAACGAGTCTTTTGGTGTTTACACAAAACAAAGCCGTTGCTGACTTCATTAGCTTTAAAAAATTTGAAATAGAGATCAGTTTGATTTCTATATAAAAAATTGGTTAAGCTTGATTTGTGTCCAACCATATTTACAGTGTCACCAATACAATCAACCTCTGTGTTTTATCTTTTTTAGAAAATGAGAAAATTTCAAAACTCCTTTTCTTTACTTTAAAAAATCAAATAGAACACTCGTTTAATTAACCAGTAAATTACGAGTGTAGCCGTTTCACGCTTTATCAGTAATTATGTGCGGGAAGGACTTCATCGACATTTTGGTTTTTGGCAATGGATTCATTTGGTATGATATGAATTAACAGAAGTGAACCTGTCAAGCAATGCACAAAGAAGATAAAAACACTGCAGTTACTCACCGTCTTAATTGCTCGTATAAACTTGACTATACATAATTTGTCGAGCGAAATAAACTTGAAGGTGCTAAGGAGGTGCTAAAAAACAGCAAAACACCC
>JAOBRD020909513.1:8028-21688 GCA_027575215.2 Hydrozoanthus sils | reverse complement strand
AGAGTAACAGTAGGCCGTCAATGGCGTAGCCTGCTTGTAAGCCTGTAATGCGAGCGACTCGAATTAGACTGAAAACTACTGTCAAGTAAATTAAAAGCAACTAAATTCTTATTCTGAAAGTACATATTGGCAAAAAAAAAGATTTTTGTACTGTTTGTATGTCACAATTACGACTGTTTAACTCCCGTTGATCAAAATTGCCGTTTGGCACATTAAACATAACATCCCTTCACCTTTTAACTATTTTTATGCTTGAAAAAAGATAAAAAAAAATCTCACATAAATATCAAACGCGAAAACCCTTACTTTGCCGTAAGTATGGCAAACTTGAAACGGCAGACGCATGAAAATCTTGCTGACGTGATCACATTTTATATTTAGTAAAGACAACGCAACGACAACGTGACTTCTGTTTACGTGCGCGCGCACAGCACAGGTCCTGAGAAAAAGACGTCACGTTGTGAACACAACGCGAAAACATCAAAATCCCGTCCTGCTGGGCCCAGTTGTTCAAAGGACGATTAGCCCTAATCTAGGGTATAACCATGACAACCAATAGGTTTTGTTAAGTGTTAACCCTGGTTGAAAGTTAATCGGCTTTTGAACAACCGGCCCCTGAAATACAATGCGACATGTACATCATAACGTCTCAGGACCTCGAGCTTTGCACGCGCACATAGAAGTAACGTTGTTGTAGCGTTGTCTTTGCTCAATCTATACATCTTATATCAGAGCACATGAGTATGTACGTAACAGGAAAAAAAAAATCAGAAAAAGGTGTTCATCTTACTAAAAAAAATTATTTTGTCTCAAAAAAGAAATTCTGTCGGTACAAAACTATTCATCTCGTACAAATCTATTTCATTTTATTTCAATACAAGTATAGTTACGGTACAAAAATATTTATTTCAATACAAGAGTATACGAACATATCTCCAGAGCTTTCGGGTGAATTTGTTGGCGGCATGTTTTGGCGGGAAAACTTAGGACGAAGGAAAACTTTGCTAGTAAATGATATGAATATATATGTTTATTTACTAAAATTTCAACCTCGAATATTGTGTTTCTAGCGTTCAGATTGGTTCACCCAATTCCGGTTATCAGCTCATATACCGAATTGACCGTATATAGAAACTGATTGTGGTTGCGCGGTGTTGCAAAGCTAAAAAAATGGTTCTGAATAACTTTAAGCTGTAGTTTTCAAGTATCAATAGGTTTGAAAACTCAATAATTTAATAAAACAATTGATCCTTTCGCGCTTGTTGGATATCAGATGATTTATAGCTAACTCGGCCCTACGCGCCCTATTTGGTTATTTACCACCTCATATCAAACGCGCGCTGTTGGAATAATTACTAAACTAGATGTTACCACAGGTAAAGATAATGCTTCCGAGCTATTGTAGGATACCGGGGGATATAATTTAGAAACATACTGTTAATGACCTTCAGCCCTTTCAGTTCCAGCCAGTTAACTAACAGTCTAACTTTTTACATAAAACAGGACATTTGATACTGAGAAAATGATAACTTATCAAACACAGGGAATTACTGAATTAAAAAGTAAATTCTCCCAAACTTTTTGAATGAAAAATAGGGAGTCATAGTTTGGAGAGTTTACCTATCCACTCAAACCGCGAAAACTCGACTGCTAACAACATGATACATCGTTGAGGATATATGTTCTCCCCCTACGCTTGACAGCAATTATTCGAAGAAGGGTAGGGTAATTCTGGAGCCTACGGAAAAACTCGTGACAACATAAAAAAATAAACGAATACGAAGGAGACCAGCCAGCCAGCCGAGACGAAAATTTCTCAAATGAAAATAGCATAAGGATTGAGCCCGCAAATAGCAGCAAGATTTGCGTTCTCCTTCATCGAACTCAAAACAATAGAATTTTTGTCTGCCAATCATAGTGTTATATGTGTGAATTTTGATTCACACATATAACATATAAACCATTTGTGGTGACAGACAGAAACAACTCGTTTTTTATCAGTTGGAAATAAAGGAATGAAGCCAGTTATTAAACTCGTTTTTGTCCTTTTCTGACAGTCAACACGGATTACGAGTTTAAACAGCGCTGAATTCCTTTTCAGCCTCAAAGTATGGTGTTTGAAATGTCTACAATTTCAACAGCACCAAAAAGTATTCAACATTTGCTTCTACACGGCGTTTACCCTTCATTTCAAACATTCATTTTAAGACTTTAGCGGCAGCTATTACTAGTTATTATTAGTACACGCTATTTTTTTATGAGAACAAACTTTATAAGAAAACCCGGGCCGGGATTGCCCAGAAAATTAAGAACAACCTTTATACCAGGTTGCATTGTTCTACATAGAAGCTAGAAAAAATTTTCTTTTTGTCCTTTTACTGAGATTACGCGGATTGAGATCTACCGAGTTCTGATAACATTTTCAAATTTTTAATTTGAAGCAGCCGAAAACGGTAACCTGAAAAACTACGAAATTGAAATCTGTTCAGTTTTGCAACATTCACTATTTATATGGTATACTGACTGTGCTACGATGGATTTAGTCCAGCCTCAGCTGAAACTTAATTACCGCTGGTTCTTAAAAAATAGGGTGAAATCAATACAGTAACGAAGGATCAACAGTCTTTCTTTTTAGTTATTCAGGAAATGTCGTAACAAATTACATTAAAAACGTTTATTTCCTTTGCTTCAATATGTCATGCTTGCTCTCATCAACGACTCGACATATAACAAGAGTTTGACAGGTCGAAAATCAATACTGTTTTGTTCCACTCTTGACCTTTATAATAGTCATATTCCTGCCTTATCTTGATTTCAACAAATCAAATATCTTTTAAGAAGTCACTGAATAGTTCGATTTGATTGGATCTTAAAATGCTGTCTAAAGCTTGGAAATTTGCCTCAAACTAAGGGGTCGGGGGGTTGGGCTGGTAATTAGTTACACCCCCGCGTGGTACCGAACTCCGGTCACGCTACTGCACTACCTGATCTCAAAGAGTCTAAAAGAAATAGAAAAAGCAGCCAAACAAGTTTTCCTAGATCTAACTTTCTGATTTTCAAACATTTGAACTTCTCCCTTATTGCCCCATCACTGTATTACTGATATACCCAAGGACAAGAAAGGCCGGGTTCTATATCTATTGTACATGACATTTCGCCGGCGTTGACATATACAAAAAAGGTGTCAATTTACATCTCTAACCAACATGGTTGTAAACAAGTTAGGTTTCATACTGTGAGTGCATTCAACTTCCTGTCTTTTTATGTCTAATCTGGGCCATTTAAAGACGACTTTTGAGAAAAATTTCCCGAGGACTCTGTTGCAGTATCATCTATAGGAACCGAGAAGGACAGTGGAACCGAGACACAATCGTTGTGCACCAAACTATTCAAGTTTTCATCATAATCGCCTTGGTATTCAACAAAAGAAGCTCTTCAATGCGAAATGAAGGATCCTTGCGAAGTTCAACCGTTAAAGTTGATTGTCTTCGGCGAAGGAGGGGTCGGAAAATCTGGTAGGACAACTTTTACTGTTCACTAGCATTCGTGTGTCGTTTATTTTATGACGTCTTGTAAAACTAAAAAAAAATTCTGCAGGAATCTTTTCTGCGCTCGGATTCCGCATAAAACTTTAAAATTACTTATTTGTTGGACGGTAATGTACAACCGGTAACAGTGTAAACTGAACGTTTTCGTGTGTATCTAGTCCAGAAGAGACTCCCTAAAGGGATTCGCTGTTTTCTTCTCAGATTACATTTTGGGACGACGTGCTTAACACCATTCTCCAAGAACGAGAACGCTGCAAAACTTAAACCAATGCCATAAGTTCGTAAATTGATCGTTTACCTCTAATTTCAGATTATTTTAAGGAAAATCATTCATTTACGGTGTAGACAGTTTAGAACCTGCATGCTTAGCAGTTTTAAGGCGTTAAAGTCAACAAATAAACGGCGGAAACAGAGAAACCACACGAGTTTGTTATGTTTCGTGAGCTCGTTCGACTGCATGTAATCGTAGAAAAATTACTCAACGTACGCGATCAGTTCTCGCGGAGAGATCTCTAGCTACTCTGTGTCGTTGATAGCCAGCTTAAAAACGCTTGATAAGACAACTAAATATGGCAAATAAATATAGTTTACTTTCTTAGCCTCTTATTAATCCAAGTCTTTAATAATCAGTAAACGTTGTTCCGTTGGTTTGAGTAATTTTTCCGTTCTTCTGAAGTAATGGAAGTAAACTAACTTGATCATTGTTAAGGTATTTGTGACTCGAAATCGCTTATCAACGAAGCTGTCAATTTCTGCTCCAGTTATAAAGATAACCTTGTTTTTCGTTCGCTTTAACATTGCTACATGCAACTTCTTCACAAAAGGAAAGAAAGAAGGAAAAAAAAAGCATTGGTCGCTACGAATACATAGTGAAACTGGCTTATATGATTGGAAAGACTTTGACACCATAGCTAAACGCATCATTGAATATTTTTACTGGCAAGATTTTCAGGTTTCACAAAACAGTCTTTAGAACTTACAATGCATGTGCATTACTGCTACAATTTCTTATGAAATAGTTGTTTTGAAGAGAAAATTAACTAATATCCCGATTTCCGTCGTGCAGTTTACATTTCGTTCTCAAATGCGGACTTTACGTGACCAACTTTTTAAACAAATCCGGCTTCAAGAGGATCAGAGTCTTTCATGAAATTGCTTGTTGAAATGTTATCGTAAACTGTGTTTATTTGGTGTATCCTTAACCTTATCTTAAACATGGATCACGTAGGCTCGTTACAGGAATAAGAAAGGGTACCGGAAATTGTATTTTCTCTTGCAAACTTTCAACCGTATATGGTAACAGGTCATCAGATGGTTGGCCCATATGTCAACAGTGTGACCTCAAAAACTTGTCAAAAACCTGGATAACGATTGCTGATTGACTTCCTATGAAGAAAGATTGATTCTTTTGAAATTTTAACTGAAGAACGAGGCTACTTGTACTAAACAAAAGAATATTTAAATTGCCGCCATTTATGCATAGGGACTATAGTCAGTGTCTACTATAGTAATGGTTTTCAACCAGTGAATGTTTAATGGAAGAAAGAAAAGTTCTTTTCAAAACAAATATTTATCGCCAAGAGGCAATAAAATCTTATATAGACCCTCTGCATTAATGGCGGCAGTTTAAATATTCTTTTATGACATTCAAAGTAGCGTGGCCAGTTATAACCGATACAATCATGTAAAAAGTAACCAACCTGTTTGTAGCACGCACTAAGTCTTTCACTTATTTTGTAAAGTTAGCTATAGTTTTCTTTGCTACGAATCTTTCCATGCTATTCTTTGTGTGAGAAATAGTTCAAACTGAGAAAGTCTAAATTTGTCAAAACGTCTGCTCGTACGTCCAACTTTCACACATGCCAAGACAGACAAAGATCGTGTTTTGCCCCGTGGCCATTTTGAACGTTTTAAGTAGTTAACTGACTGCCATCACACAGGAGGTCCCCTTCCCCTCCCCACAGGGTCACGTTTCTGGCCTGATGGTAATACATTCCTTTGGGCTCATTTGCTTTGCTTTTCAAAAACATAAAAAAAACTACTGTACACTCATATTTTCTACCAAGAAAAGTATAATGTTGGTGCTAAATTTGTATAATGTTCTAAAAGGCTCTAAGGAAATTAAACTCAAAAGTGTTTTGAAAAAAGGAATTTTTTTTTCAGTTAGAGAAATAGAATAAAATACCATACCTTTTAAAAATATGTTTTCATTTATATGGTCACAATACGAAGTACGTAACCAATCAGGATGGAATTCATCGGCCTTATGTACGTTGCTTTTCAGTCTGCCTTGCCTAACTTAAGTTTTCACAAAAGCTATCCATATGGTGTTTAGTGTTAAAAGAATCAAGTTTAGTCAGTAGGTCTTTGTATTTCAATAAATAAAGGGTTGTAAAAGAGATTAGTAAATACTTAACAATTATTCTACGAACGCGCCATTGTTTTGACGGCTCTTGTTTTGATTTTCGCGGCTGTTTTCCATATATGGTCAAAAGCATGTATATGAGATAATATATAGTGAGTAGGGAGCCAATGAAATCACTTAAAATTCAATATCCAGTTGTTTGTTTATAATAATAAGAAATTTACTTATATTGGTCAATTTCACTAGTTTAGAAACGAAAATGGGCCTGGGACCAAATTCATGTCGCAAGTCACGGCTCTTGGGATCGTTTGGAGAGGCAGACACTCTGTTATTCTTTCCATTTGTATCTGTCAGCATTCTAATATCTTTAACCAAATTAAAGTTTCTTACTTCAATAATGTAAGTAGCTTCAGGGTATTTGTAGCATGGCTCGCATTTTTAACTTGAAAATTTGTGCCAGAAAATCTGAAGTATCTTCGGTTCGTGGTCCTGCAATCCAATTACTTACTTCATTTCCTAAAGCTTTTACTTTGGTATTCGCCAATTAAACATAGGCGACAACCCAGGTATATAAAAACACATACGCTAGAGATTCTCCCTTGATTTCTGCACTGTGTTATTTTTTTGTTCGATGATTTCTGTTTTTGAAAACAAGAACGTTATATTATTTCACAAACAAATGCCAATGTTTTAATTTGTTAATCATCAAGTTTTGATTTTCATGAGTTTGCAAACGATTTGTCTTTTTAAGGTAGAACTGATGGATCAATAATAGGACGTGATAAGTAACTTAAACTTTGAACTAATTGCGAAAAAAAGAATGTAATTGAATAATCTTCTGATCTGAATTGATCCGGGTGCATGGTGCATATTGTATTCATTAACCGATTAAGTAATCGCGTGAATGGCTTCACACATTTCAAAATTAAATGGATTAGGAAATATTCTCTTATGTATCTAGTTTAGAAACGAGTGATATACCCTTAAGGCTTTGCAGTTTAAACTGGCCTGGTTTCCGTGCAATTACTATTTGGATCAATTATCTTTAAAAAAAAACGTAAAATTTATATATCAGTATAACTTTGTCATGGTGAAAGAGTTTTCACATGAACAAAATTCAAAGACGGGCTGATGTCGATTTGCAAAACTTGTTTTTGTGAATCGATATTGTGTAGAGTTCGGTGCAATGAAGTAAAAAGTATGGAAACAAAGATTTCGCTAAATTTCACAAAGTATAAACTAAAAGAATTGACATGAAAGTAAATCGAAATCAGGAAGTGGCGACAAAAACATGCGTTCACCGTAGTTCTGTATTGAAAACGGACGTATAACTACAGCAATATAATTATACAAAACAAAAAATGATTGAAACTACGGACACCTCTATAAAACGGACACCAAATCTCGGTCGCTACGTACTGTCTTTCTTCTCTTACTGTATTTTAAGTCACTATATAAGATGGACACCTCTCTAAGACGGACTGTTAAGGCCAGTCCCGAAGATGTCCGTCTTTGGGAGGATGACTGTACTCACCTATAAGAGTTAGAATTTTGGTGGTGGACTTGACCTTCTTTCACTTTCGTTTATAGTGGTTGCTTGTTTTTTTGTTCACTCGGACTTTGTTGTGATGCTAATATCGATTCTCCCTTGTGTTACCATCTATGAATTTGCTATTAACTCTTATAACTTTATCAACAAGCCTTAATGTTCAACTTGTTACAAAAGTATTTCTCAAAGAGCTAAGAGCTCTCTGAAATAAAATGCCCTTAATTAAGAGTCTATAGTTGTGCTGTCTTATCACCATGCAGATTAAACTCAAATGATTCCTTGGAATAGTAATGAACGATAAAGACAGTAATGAGTTCTAGAGAATCAAAAGCAGCCTTACATCAAACCAATTAAACCGTTATACAAAATTAGCTGCAATAAGCTTGTGAAAGTTTAAACCCTTTTAAGGTGGTCGCACTGGCTATTTTTGGTCATTTTTGAGGCTGTCTCTTCTTAAAAATGTTCTGACTTTAATTTAAAACAACTGCTTGAAAACCTACAAAGTGACCACTCGTTTTCTATATCTTCACAAGTAGATTCTGAAATTAATATGTCCGTTGCTTCAAAAAATTCTAAAGTTTGTATTTTTGTTGAGATTTTCTGGCTTTGTTTTATAGAAATTCAGAAGAATAAGGATTAAACTGAGTCACTCACTGACTACCAAACAACAATTCAGCTAAGTTAAATTTGCTATACTTCTTTTTTGACCAAAAAAAAAACCTCCCTGGAACTGAATAGTCTTCTGACCCATGAATTGGTTTGGGTACTGTATTCATTAACTTCACACATTTCAAAATTAAACGGATTAGGAAATATTCGCTAACATATCTATAGATACGAAGTGAATGATATACCCTTAAGGCTTACCCGTATAAACTGTCCTAGTTTCCATGCAATTACTATACGAATCAATTATCATTAAAAAACGTAAAATATATTGTAGTTTTTTTGTAGCAATAAGTTTGTCATGGTGAAATTACTTTAAAAAATCACTCTCTGACTACATTACCAATATATACAACAAGTCAGCTATGTTAAAATTGCTGGGTTCTATTGGTCGGACATACACATTCATTTTGTGTGAACGGATCTTCACATATTTACATGATTTCTGTACATTTTGCTTTTTAAAAGAAGATTAGTAAATCTTTCCTGTATTCGTGATAAAAATGTGCAGATACAAGATAACACAGATCTTCCAAACGAAAATCAAAATATACTATTTGGATTCAGATTGTCTGGCCCAAATTAATTCACACTATTCTAGATTTTTCTCCGCCCGCAAAATAATTACCACAGCTGTTCTCTCTCGTCTTTTTTAATTTTTCATTATTTATCAGTCTGATAATCATTGTATCTATAACTCTCTTGCTATAGTGTCCAACTTCCCATGCTAATGATCGCATTCTGTGACTAAAATGAACCGAAAGTCCAAGAAATGAGACTATCAGAAAAATTTCGGCATCATGTAGGGTTCGATGTAGGATGTATACACTTTCTGTCAGCCTAATCTCACACAAACCAAGAATTGATTTTTAAACCAGCGATTGAAAACCTTTGACACGACCATTCATTCAATTTATTTCATCGCTCATCTTTAAAAAGAGATTCTGACAAATTTCGTTATTATAACATTATGTTTTAGAGTTTGGAATTTTGTTGATGTTTTATATGGGTTTTGGCAGTTAATTGTGATACCCACTTACTTTGATTTGCTGCGAAAAATCCTCCCTCGAAGGCCGAGGCTAACTTCGTTGTAAAGCTCCCAGAACAGGTTAAAAGATGAAAACATGCAGTTTACTTAGCTTGCTCAGTTGAATAATCTGGAACTGTATTCATGTTATCAAACAAACCAAACGTTTAGCGGCTTTGCAAGCGCATTCATCAAAGTGTCATGATACATCGCTGTATTTTCTTAGTAAAGAAAATCACGCATATCAAAGCGGTTATGAATAGAATGTTGGCACCAATTAGAGTAAATTAAGGTAAGATATCAGTACCGTTATTTCCCCATCAGTTAAGTAGCACCTAATTGGCAGTCCGAAATAATGAGAAAATGATTGTCGGAAACATATACGGACAGTGCATTTCGAGAGAACACAATTTGTTTAGCATTTTTTTCAAGCAATGTTGAATTCTTCATCCGCAATGAAAGGAAAGCAGGCAACAAATTCTTAATTAAATCATTAAGTTAAGGTTGAACGCATCAAAGTCGCCCTCATTTTCATAACTGAACGCCCACCATTAGTGACCTTTGTTGGAAAATTAAAGTTATAGACAGATTTTTAAGGAACTGATAAAGGCCTCAAGATAACCTTCGTTTCCTAGTAGTTCTCTTAAGCAAACCGTTGTTGAGCTTTGAAAGCCACGTAACTAAAAAAAGCTTTTACTATATGCCTTCAACAATTTTTTGAAAATAAGTTTAGCAAAACCCTATTCTCTATTTTTGATGGATATAATTTTTCGAATTTGTTACAAGTCCGATATGAAATGCTTATTTCAACCTTAACCGCAATGATTGATAACTTCTGCAATTTCTAGCTGATTTGATTTGACTATCATCGTAAACTTATGTTTGAAACATGCGAGACTGTAAGTATCGGTAAATTTTATTTTTTGCTTCTTTTTGTATGCCTGCGTTTAAGGGCCAGTTGTTGTATAGAATATGATACATCATATTCTTCTTTAGACATTACGGTACCACGGGAATACCATGAAAGAGATACATATTTAAAGTTTCGGTCTAACTGTAACCAAATACTTCAATAATTTCAATCAGATCATCGAGCAAAGTTTATATACCTAATGACTCATTTTCGTTTTGTTATCGTAACCTGTGTCCCTCAATAATAATTTCCATTTCATTCGATAACATCTGAATGAATATAACTGCAACATATGGCCCACACATGGTTGCAGTTGCGTCTCTTTTTGCCTGTGGCATTATTGGTTTGCGTAAAAGTAGATATCAGTTGAACTTTTAAATCAATTGCATTGTTGGCAATCTGGCATACGGAAATTGTTTGATGAATTGGAGACTAATGAATTAAAGAAAAAAATACCATCGCCAAGAATATAGGTTTTCCGTGGCCCATAAAACAAGGTTCGGAGCTCAAGCAAATCCTTTTAGTTTTGAAAATGTATCTGGTATCAGCGTACTGTATTGCAAAAAGGCCTAAAAGTAAAACTTCCTTTCTTTCTCAACTATAATTTCATCTACAAAGGATCTCCTACTGTCAATTTATCCAAATACCAATACAAAATTAGAAGACCACTCAATGAAATACCCGAAGGGGTACTCCCTATATTGGGTCGGTAGGTACGATCGTCTTATTTTTTAGGGGTTAAGCTAGTCAGTTACGGTATTTTTTAGGGGTCGTTAAAGGAAAACCTGTATTGAAATAAGAGACTGGTATTTTTTTAGGATTGAAAAACGCAAAGCTTTTTTAAAAACTGCCTCCAGTTTCGTGAATGTTTTAGCAATCGCGCGCACTGATAAAAAGTTAAAGAAAACAGTCCTTTGGCAAACCTTTCTATACATGCGCATGCACCTTTATTTAATGCATGTCACGCTCAACGCAACACGAGGGAACTCAGCGCCAACCTGTAAGCTGTTCACGGGTAAAAATGTCAATTTAGGGTAATTTTTATACCGAGAGGTATTTATTGTGGTGGAAAATTTTTATGCCTTGCTTCTGCCGGCAGAAAAACTCGATTTTTAATTCCGATTTTTCATCTACTTTCCATACATGGTTGGCTTTGCCTCTCGAAGCCAATCAGGGGAGTGAATTCATGGCCTTTTGCTTCCGGTATGTGTGGTGTTCCATATATGGTTGGTTCGACCACTGTAGGCCAATAAAGCTTCTGTGTAAGGTTTGTTTGTTGGTTTCCTTTGTCGAACACTCGGGTTGGAGTGTGTGCGATCGACGCGATTGGTCTTCGAGAGAAAGATAAAATAAGGTACGAATAATGCATCAAATTCACAGCAAGGAAGCATTCATCAAGCATCTGAAAGCTTCAACGAGCTTTCGACAGAAAGGCAATGTGCTTTTATGGCTCTTTCTCCTTTCTTATGCAACGAAAGTGTCGCTGTCAACTCGCGCGGACACAATCTGAATCAATTATTGATCGAATTCACAGCATGTTAATTCAAACAGTTTAGTATTTACCCTTGCACGCCTCGATAATCAGGCAGCACTTAATTCTTTTTAAGATCTACTAGTTTTAGGATATTTTGGGGACTTTTCCGACGGTCATCTCTATAGTTACCTCCCATAACCATGAAACATGAAATGCAGTTTGTTGGTAACGATTACTGAATCAGTGCTATGGACAAATAAAAGATATTTTGAGAAAATATGGAAAAGAAACATTGGATGAAGTAATTTTGAACTACCCTTGGCTTTTTAATTATCAAATTTTTAGTTGCGGTTTTCCTAAAAGGAGAATTTAAAAACTAGCGATAAAAAATCAGTTTTTGATAAAGGTATAGTTCGAGAAAAAAAAAACTTTATGAAGGAAACCGTCATAAATTAAGAATATAAGAAAGGAGTTTCCTTCGCGTCTTTTATAAACCTGTTTGGTTTTCTGCCATCGTTGTGCAGCCGTATGGATACGAAGGGTATGTCATCAAAAACCAATATTTAATAATACTATCAAATTCAGTCCAGTATTACGTATGTTGAGCTGTCTTGCCTAAATTTAGCGCTTTGTTGCTAATTCGCTAAAATCGATCATCAGTAATCGCTAATGATATATATATACTGGCCAGAGCCCTTTCAGTCCTATGCATGTCATTTATGAACATCTAACTTCTTACATAACATAGCTCTTCTGAACACGTTTGTTTTCCATCTTATTTTTTATACTGATTGATTACATTCATGAATAAAAGGGAGAAATGGTGTTTTTGATTGAGGTGCATGCACACTTGTAACTCGTCAAACTAAAAATGTTTAGTGTTCTGTGTATGTTTTTATTCTTACGTTGTAGCTTATTCCACGAATGAAAAAATATACCATTTGTTTCCAGTTTCATTCCTGCGGTGTGCCGCAGCAAGCTTTGCGGCCGAAATACCAGACAATTTCTAAAAGTTTTTACATTATAAAAAGTCCGTGTTTAGGAACCATCGAACTGGACGGTCTTTTTAAAGCTATATCTAGAAGGTACAATTTACCTACAGAAACAAGAATCTGTTTTTGTTATGGAGACTTTTGGAAACTTATAGGCGTTTTATGTAACAATAATTGACTCTTTATACAACTTTGCAATTGTTTTCATGACTGCGTGGCAACAAGCAAAATGGGCCAGGTTCTCAAATTATGCATGCTTAGAGTAAAGAGGGCAGAGGTAGAAAGATATAGTGCTAGTGTACGCGCGTGTTATTCTTTTTCTCTTCTTTAATTAGTATAAATAAGAATCAAAAATTAGAAATAAGTTATAAATCAAAACTTTTAAAAGTAATAGCATCAAAATCATACGTTTAAGTACAAAACTTGGAGCTTGAGTGAACTATCGAAAGGAAAATCGGCGATATTTGGTCCTTCGAAGATGTTTACTCGTGTTAAAATCAATAGTTTTTTAGAGTGAACGTGTCAGTTTTGTGCAGGAGTTTGTTTGCGTGTGAAGCGTGACTAAAGCTTAGGTGTTGCTTGCTGTGACAATTACAGAGCTTCAGCAAAAACATGTCAACTAAAACACGTTCTCCAGTGTGGCCGTTAGTTTTTCGAGTAGCTATAATGAATCCGTGCCGTGCACAATGGCTCGCTTCCACAAAACTGCAGTCCTAACGGAGGCTGGAGTTGTGGCAAAAAATGACCTACTGACACTCTAGATCTTACATTAGTTGACGATCGAAACATAAAAAAAGATTTTGTTGTAATGAGTATAGACTCAGCTTAACATAAGACAGTTACATGAACCTGTACCTTTGACGAAGAACAAAACACTCGGAAACTTCTTACTTCTTACGAAGTCGCTGCTCCCTAATTGTTTGTCTGAAAAAAACTTTGGCCAAACGCCATCAGCTTCAGGATTCGAACTCTTTTTCCATGCTACCTTCAATCGGTCTTAAACAAAAAAAAACCACACACATTTACGTTGAAATACAAATACCTTTCGAACCCTCAAATTTACCAACCCAATTCAATTGAGAATCCCTTGAAAGAAAAGTTTTTACCTTGCACAAGCGAGCTCCAT
>JAOBRD020909405.1:2371-12558 GCA_027575215.2 Hydrozoanthus sils | reverse complement strand
ATTATTCTAGATTTGGATACCAATCTAGAAACCTTCCTCTCCAGATGTGCTTTGCCTCTGATGATTCACATCATATAAGGAGCTTGGTATCGTCGCATCCGTTCTACAACCGCGGTTTTCTTACTCTCTTTTATTCACTTTTCTTTCAGATATCTTCCCATAATATATTAAACTTTTGGCTTGTTGTTTTTGATCATGTACGGCTCGTATGCTTTCCTCTTTATCCGAGTTTGCGAACATAAAAAGATAAAGTGTTCTTCTTTAAGGTAAATGAAGATTGACAAAATTTCCTGAAGGTCCTTTTCGTAGTCGTAAAACAACTTCAAAACTGAGTTGTCACGTTGAAATCTTCAAGACGATGGCGTACAGGAGGCCAGCGCGATGTTTTTCAACGTGTAGCTATTATACTCACTTCTGTTTTCCACCGTCGTCGTGTGCGTTGGTGTCCTCGTTGCTTAAGGTACCTAGTCTTTTCTCGCAACCCAACCTCTTTCCCCAACCCAACTTGAAACTCCACGCCAACCTATATCCCCACCCCTACCTCTTTTCCTACTCGATCCCGCCCCTGCCTCAACCCCACCACCCCAACTTCAACCCCCGACTCAACATATACCCACATCCCTACCTCTTTTCCCACCCAAATTCTGCATCTGTCCACCCCAACCTCAGACCCCGCGCAAGTTTCCTCTTTGCCAACCCAAATCCACCCCTGTCCGAAACTCTTCCTCCGCCCAAACCTCAAACCCCGCCTGACCTATACCCCCACCTAACCTCTAACCTCTTCCTTGGCCCCAACCTTGTCCCCCACCCCAACCTATACCCTCACCCCAAACTTGACCCCCGCCCCAACCTCGACCCTCGCCCCAACCTCGACCCCACCTCAACCTCGATCCCCACCCCAACCTCTTCCCCCACCCAAAGCTCTTCCCCCAACTCTAACATCTACTCCCATCCCAACCTTGAAAACTCATTCGTCCTCTTATTGTTTCTGCTATATATCTGTTGATAAAGAAAAGTAAGCAAGTCAGCAAATACAGTATAGTTCATACTAAACAATTTTTTAAACAGAAAGCATTGGATAGCAATGAAGAGCTCACTCCCCTTGGATATCATTTGGCAACCCTCCCAGTGGACCCTCGGATTGGCAAAATGATCCTTTTTGGCGCCATTTTCTCATGTTTGGACCCAGTTTTGACTGTGTCGTCCAGCCTTGGGTTTAGAGAACCCTTTGTTTGCCCACTGGTAAGTCACAAATCCTGCTTTCAGAGGATAACAACTCTTTTCCTTCGTTTGGTGTTAACATTGACAACAATTTCGCTATACTTTATTATTACGACCTTCTGTGTAGATTGAAATAGGATGCAAGATGTATTCATGATTCACGATTTGTAGAATCGACGATAAATCTGAACCGATGAGATCAAAATACTCTTCCCGTCATTTTAGAAGGTTTTGTTTTAATCTGCATCACTTAATCTAAATGGCTGAGATTCCTCTTCCAATTATTTATCCCGCCATCAGTCAGGGTCCCCCACTGTAATGTCCAAGGTAAATTGATTTATTATATAGATACTAAAGAAATACCAGGATTTTCCTTTTACTAAAAAAACATCTTCATTGCGCGCTGTTAAGATACTATTTTTATCTTTCACGTGTGGGATATTGGTGTCGCCATGGTTACTAACATGATTAGCAATTTACAAAAGAGCTTTGCGCGCGTATGATTCTTTTAAAAAAAGTTGTTTTTGTGTAGGAATTCCTTCAGTATCTATAAAATAAACAGGACATTACATGGCCGCTTTATCCTCTCGTGCTGAAAGTATCTCGCTTAAGTCATTCGTGCGGGATACTTTCAGCACTCAAAGAAAAAATTCGTATCCCTGTACGGCCATGTAACATCCTCTATATATATACCGCTGTCCAAATGGTTATGGATGGTTTGTGTGTATGTGAAATGTGAAGCGCCCCTTACAAGAGAGTTTCCATTGTAGATACCGCTCTCTATATAAATGGTTTGTGGCAATGTGAAATGTGAAGCGGCCCCTACTAGAGAGTTTCCATTGTAGATACCGCTCTCTATACAAATGGTTTGTGGCAATGTGAAATGTGAAGCGGCCCCTACTAGAGAGTTTCCATGGTAGATACCGCTCTCTATATAAATGGTTTGTGTGTATGTGAAATGTGAAGCGGCCCCTACAAGAGAGTTTCCGTGGTAGATACCGCTGTGTAAATGGATGGTTTGTGTGTATAAATGGTTTGTGGCAATGTGAAATGTGAAGCAGCCCCTACTAGAGAGTTTCTACTGTCTATACGGGTGGTTTGTGGGTATTTCATATAAAGCCATAAGTTAGTCATTGGAATCCTACGATGCGCATTTTATTCCTTTTAGCATAAACAAAAACAGGCGGATGAAGCAAAAGCAAAATTTGCTGGAAACTCAAAGAGTGATCATTTGACACTTTTAAAAGCTTTTGAGGTGAGTGGGAACTGCTACTTGAATAACAATAACGTGCTTAGCAGTTTGCAAGAGTTTGCAAGCTTGTGGGAAATTTTAGATATCAATTACCGTAAATGCTCTAACAAGCCCCCCGTCTCTACTAACCCCCGCTCTCTATTAGGCCCCCCTTTATTGCTTCAAATATTAAACAAGCCCCCCTCTCTAACAAGCCTCGCCCCCCCCCCTCCTCCTCCGCTAAAACATAACGCGTCCTGTATCAAGAATACATTTTATCACCGGTTTTATCTGTTTTAGTTTTTGAAAAGTGCTGGTTATAGTGCTAGGGGATCACAGAATTGCTAGTTGCTGTTAAATAAGTTATGGTGACCAAGCTCGCACACAACATCAGCTCAACCAGCAACATCAAAAAGTTACCTATTCAATAATAAGCTATAAGTAATGATAATAATAATAATAATAATAATGATAATAATAATAATATTAATAATAATAATAATAATAAGAAGAAGAAGAAGAATAAACTTTATTTATGTGTCAAATTATTTAGTTATGGAGCTAATTGAGGACACAAATGAATAAATAAATAAAATAATATATAGTAGTCGAGAACAGTATAATAAAATCTAAAATAAAAAAAAAAACTAAAAACTTCCTATTATGTTTATTTATACCATATAATAACCAATTTTATAAAAATAAGTGGTAGTTTGAATTATCCACAAGTCCTTCTAAATTCCTAGTCTAATTTTATACTTAAAGGCATTTAAACTTTTTTTATTTTAAAAACGGTTTAAAAGTTTGTTCGAGTGAATGTTTGTAAGTTTATATTCGTCAGCATGAAGCATTTGAGAGAGCTAAATCTTTGAGCGTTAAGAAATTTGTGAAGGAATTTATTTCCGATAATTGCCTTTGGTGTTTCGTTAACTGATCTTAGATTTGATGCTCTTTATTATAGGGTTGGGAGAAAGCCAAAAGGCGTGGAAATGAAGGTGATTATTGCTGGTCGAACTTCCTTTCTTCAAGTACACTCAAGGTGCGTATAGAACAGATTATCTGATTTAATTTGGTTAAGTCAATTAAGTAACGATCGACCCGTGTAAGAACTAGACAGGTCAAATGCAGTAGAGTGCAGAAAGGTGCCAGTTGCGATATTATTAAACCGATGATCTGTTAAAGTCCCTATCAAGCTTGTTTTTTTAAGTTCCAGATTTAAACTGTTGTCATCTGTGAACTCAAAAATCGAGTAACCAAAGAAAATTTCCACGTCTAAGTATGCTTTTTAATCAAAAAAAGATTGGAATGTAAATTTTGAACGAGCATGCCGGGGACTGGTAACCTGTGACGTAGCAGCAGTGAGTTATGTGGTTTCTGTTTAAAAATGTCATAAAATTTTTACTTCAAACAATTTTAAGGGAATAATTTTTTTATTAAAGTTATAACAATGTGACTATTGTAGCCAGAATTGAATTTTTTGAGATAAAAATATTGTCTGCTTCATGCCTCGTGCTACGTCATATGCCTCCTGCTACGTCATCATTACACGCTTCAAGTCTTAAAAATGTAACAGGAACGGCGAGAAAAGGTTTTATTTTCGAAATATACTATAATTAGAGGGTTCAACTTTCACATCTGGAACTCAAAAAAAATAAGCTTCATAGGGACTTTAAATTGCCAAACTTTAAAGAGCATATGACACGAAATCTATTTTTTCAGTTTTCAGAAAGTTTACCATAAAAACATTGGTTTGCCAAGTTTAAGAAACATACGATGAAAGAACGCCAAGATACGGCGTGTAGAATTTTGAATTTTTCCCGCTAAAAGTGCTCCCTCCAAAAGACCAACAATATGAAGTAACGTTTCACGTGCCTAACCCCTTAGTCCATCTAATATGGTACCACGAAGTAAAGAGATAAGTCGATTTTAAAACATACGTAACTGCTACAGTTTTCGATAGAAAATCTTTTAGTTACAAATCTTTTAAAGTCGATTTTGGATGGACCGAGGCGAGACGCACGTGACCTGTTACGTCTTATTGTTGGTCTTTTGTAGGGGACACTTTAAGCGGGAAAAATTCAAAATTCTACACGTCGTATCTTAGCGTACTTTCATCGTATGTTTGTCAAATTTGGCAAATCAATGTTTTTTGTAGTATACTTTTTGAAAACTGAAAAACTGATTTCGTGTCATATGCTCTTTAAAAGTGGACCATATCTTCATAAGTAAGCTAATGTATTTCTTCCAGCTCACTCCATTCTAGTTGAAACATCTTTGTTTTTGAAAAGTTCCATGTGGGGAACTTTGAAAGTAAAAAGTTTTTTTTTTGCTTTTGTTTTGGAGTTCTATGATTGTCTAAATTTTTACAGCACAAAACAAGCATAACTTCAAAATAGTTTCATTGCTTTTTACTTAGAAACTATGTTTTATACTGGTTGATGTATTCTCGGTGTGAAAATTCAATTTTTCTGATGTGAGAAAAGCGAAATGAGGTTGCATGAAAGCTTGTTGATGGAAGTTTATTCACCTGATGACAGTTTTTAGGGTAATCGTAAAAGCTAACTCTGTAAGTAACCAAATTGTTTACTATTTTATTACCAAAGCTAGTTACAAGTAATTGTTACAACTTTAAGTAATGTTCCGAGTAAGAACTACACAACCTCCAATTGTTCTGCGGCATTTCGCTTTTCTCATATCAGAATGTTTAGTTGCATTTTCATACCGAGAGTATATCAACCACTGTACGACGTGGTCTTAAAGTAGAAAGCAACGAAACTTTATTTTGAAGTTATATGTTTCTTTTGTGCAATACTCAATCATAGGACTCCAGCGCAAAAGCAAAGAAAACCTTTCGATTATCAGTGTTTCCCACATGGAATTTTTCTTAAGTTTATAACCAAAGTTTTTTCGATTAGAAAGGAATGAATGAGTGAACCGGAAAGAAAGAAACCTGCTTGCTTATGATGATATGGTTGGTTTCAAAGGTTAGCCAACGATATGAGCGGTTTACGAATATCGCAATGAAAACCTTTCTGCATTCCACTGCCGGTGACCTGCCTACTTCTTTTTTCGGATCGTTACTTGATAACAGTGAAGGTAAAAGTTGCACATTGGAATACACCACTGGCAACGCGACTGGCTAGTTTTTGGAGTTCTTACGACTGCGAGGACATTAAACAAGAAGTTTTCTCTATCTTTATTTTCCTTTTAGATGAATTCAAATCTGTTGAATGTACATGTATATGTTTTACAAGCTCAAAAATTTTGTTGTAGGCCTTGATTTAAAAAGGAGGAAGAAGGAGAAGTGTCTCCGAAAAAGAAGAGTGACTCTGAAAACATTTTCTAAAAATAATTTTAAACCAAGATTTTAGGCCTGAATGGCACATACTAAAAACAGTTTATGAGAAAGCAAACCATTCAGTTCACAATACTAGTTATTATAAGCCTTCGTCGTTTCTAAAGGCTCCAAATAAAAAAAGTGGCGAGCTTGACAATATCTTTTCTCATGTTTTGAACTTATTAGTATCCCTGACCAAGGGACCAGTTTTGTCTGTCATTGTTTGCCAAGTCGGAAACAGGCTGTTCTACTGAGAAGAATTTCGTGGTAGGGTTTGGAATTTACACAAGTGGTTCAGTTTGAGTTATTTGATTGTTGCTTTGGCAGATGATAAGCAGCATGAAAGATCAGTTTGCGCGTTTGCTGTGTGATATTGGATTCCTTGACGACCCGAACCCGAAGGCACAATCAGTTAATCTGTTTTCAGGTTCGTACGAAGATGTTTTGTAACGAAGTTATATTAGAAACATATCGCTCTCGCCCCAGTCCAAAGCCCTACTGTTTGCTATCATTGCCTGCATAGTCGCTCAGCTTCAAGTTTAAAAACGGCCCAGGGCTCAAAACAACGGCCGGTCAACGGAGAATGTCCGGTCAGAATCGAGCATTGTCCGGACAAATCTGTGGATGACATGTTGTCCGGTCATTTGCGATTTAAAAGGAAATTCGACTTTGAAACATTGACAATCATGATAGAAAATATTCCAACTCATCATGTTCCCGAAAAAAATGATATCAAACTAGACGGACTTTTGGTTGAGACAGTTGCAAAATTTCCGTTTGTCAGTCATGATTGCTAATCGGTGCTGAAAGATTTACAGATAACTGATGTAACTTGCAAATTGTACTCTTTATTGCAACTAGTTGAGATGGGTGGCATGGGTTAAATTTGTCCGGACAAAAATGCGTGTTGTCCGAGCAAAATCATGTATGACCGGACAATGTGCCCGGCACCTGCCGTTATTTCGAGCCCTGCGGCCAACATCGGAGCTCGTTCGTACAGAAGACAGTGCATTTGCGAAAGCAACATCTGCATGCTGTAACGGTTTAGTCCAAAGGCCTAAGAGTCGAGTGGGGACGTGGCTAACCGTTTACAATCCCCGATTATGCAGATGATGGCGACCTGTACATTTACCCACAAATCCTAGCGCATCAATGATCAATGTCTGAAATTGCCCTTAAAAACGCAATTAGGGAATCAATCAACCCTAAATTTAACATACACAGTGTCATTAGGGAAGAATTTTACCAGTAGGCCTTATGCATGTTTACGTCAAACATCCCCAAGTCTCGCTTTCGAATCACGAAAGTGTGAATATTTTCATAAATCAATAACTGTAGCTGGTAAATACTTTCGGAACATTAACATTCCTTTATTTATTCAATCTAAACAACTAAAAGAATCTTAGTAGAATATACAAAAAGAAACGATCTCTGGATAAAATTCTTAAAACACAGTAGCTTTCGGCTGTCTTACTACAGCCTTTATCAACTGACTCTTCAAAAGCATCTCTCGCAGTAGTAGTTAATGCGTTTTACAAATTATCCTATACTCTAATTGGTTTTTGTATGTGCCATTCAGGTCTAAAACTAAAAATCTTGGTTTAAAAATTTTATAGGAACGTTTTCGGAGATACTCTCCTTCCTCAGTTGTACTAAGAGTATAGGAAAACTTTTAAAAAAGTATTAACTAGTACTGTGAGAGAAAAAACAATTGAGGAAGGAGAGTATCTCCGAAAACGTTCTTATAAAACTTTTAAACCAAGATTTTTAATTTTAGGCCTGAATGGCACACACAAAAATCAATTAGAGTCTAGGATAATTTTAAAAAAAGCATTAACTATTACTGTGTATATACTTTTGAAGATTCTTTTAGTTGTTTAGAACGAATGAATAGAGGAATGTTAATGTTCCGAAAGTATTACCAGCTACATAGACGTTTTCTTATTGGTCTATAAGCGTTGAGTTTAACATATAAACCTAAACGATGCGTTTTTCTCCTAGATAATACCAAGTTAGTCAAGGCTGTTTTGTGTGCAGGTCTCTATCCAAACGTGGCTAAGATTGAACCTCGTGTAAAGCATAAAAGGTTAGAGGATTTATTACTTGGACTATGCGAGTAGCTCGAGTCTAGGTTTGAGTTTCTTATCTATCTATCGACAATTATATCGAAAGTGTGTCAGCATTCGTTGCTTAACAGTCAGCGGAATTGCTCTATAAACATGAATGCGAGGCAATCTTGAAAACGAGCTCGTGGTGTGAAGCTTTCAAGATTATATTTAATGCGTTTACAGCATCAAGAGGCCTTGGAATTGTATCAGTGGCAATAAAGATTAGTTCCTTTTTTATTGTATTGTTTAAACAATTCGTCAACTATCACTAGCTAGCCTGTTTGTTTTGTGAGTGGTTCTGTTCGTAGGCTTACCGTATTTCATAATTTTGTCACTGAAAAAGACTTTGGTTAACTCTTTACAAAATGACAGTGATGTATTTTATAAAGCTGTCCAATTGTCTGTTTTTGTTCATCATAACAAAGAGTCACATTTATTGGAAAAATACAAGTCTCGTTATGCTAAATTTCTTACGCATCAGGCGGTATGTTGACCACAAGCCTTGTTGTTTCGCGTGAACGAGAACGGAGTCGAGTTCCAGGATTTATTTTTAGGTGTTTAGCGACTGTTTTCATTTCTGAGTTCCAAATGCCAAGATACTCTTTCCATCTCGCACTAAGTAACCCGAGTAAACGCCTGTAGGCGTCTAGTTTTCATTATTTCAATTGTACAGACAAACTGTATATGTTGCTGAAATAGAAAAACAAAACAGTTACTGTTCGTCAGCAAGATGCCTAAACTGTGTGTAGTTCCACAATTGGTTTCGGCTCCATTTAATTTAGGAGGAGCCACCCACTAAGAGAGCACTGTAACTGAACAACGCTAGAAAAAATAAGGAAAATGAAGGAAAATGGGTCGGAATCAGTGATTTGACTTCCTAGTGAAAAGTAGATGTTGTCTCGAAAGTAACTTTTCCCTAACGCCTTCAAGGATTTTTTAGATTATTGTTCTTGGTATTACTATTATGATTACTTTTATTATTGCTAGTGTAATTAAACTCCAGTATTCGTAATTTTGAGACAAATTTATCCCTGCGACAGGCCGCCCAAACTGTACACTCAACATGATGGAAAAGTTGCTCTTCACCCCAAATCAGTCAATAGTAACGTAGTGATGTTTGAAGACAACTGGCTCATTTACCATAAAAAGATGAAATCTTCAAAGGTAAAGCACATTGTTATTACATTAAAAACTAAAGTTCTAGGGGTTTTAAAATCGCTTGTAGTGATTACAATAGGATAATTGCACCTGCTTTCCAGACGTACATTCATGACAGTACGATGATAGCCCAAATATGCCGTTTTTTTAGACATTCGTTCATGACAGTAAATACGTTGCACCTGATTTATTGTTTTCAAGTGTTCACTGATTCACGACAACACCAATGATCGCATCATACCCACTGCTCTTTTATGTTTGTTCACGACAGTAGCAATGATTGCTCCATGGCTACTGCTTTTCAGATGTTCATTCACAACAGTACGATGGTAGCACCATGTCCGCTGCTTTTCAGGTGTTCATTTATGACAGTGGAATTATCTCACCTTATCCAGTGCTTTTCAGTTGTTCATCTCACCTCATTCACTGCTTTTCAGGTTTTCATTCACGACAGTAGAATGATCTCACCTTATCCACCGATTTTCAGGTGTTCATTCTCAACAGTAGAATTATCTCACCTTTTCCACCGATTTTCAGGTGTTCATTCACGACAGTACGATGATCGCACCATATCCACTGCTTTTCTTTGGTGGTAACATTTCCGTGTTCCAAGAGCAAGGAGAAGACACCATTGCTGTTGATGAATTCATCAAGTTTAAGTCCCCTACCAGGATTGCTGAACTAGTTAAGGTGTGTTTTTATCTCCAAACATTTCCTTTCTCGTTGTGCTCATTTTTGTAATTTTTAGATTTCAGCAGGTAGAAAGCTTTGTGTTTTGATTCCAGTGATAAACAAACGTTGTACTGTGCTTTTCTTAAAGAACCGTTTCCACCTCACGGTAGGGGCCTGGTAATGTTTATTTTTTCAACTGTGATCAGAGAGCGGAACGGCTAAGTGACACAAGACAGGATACATGTCAAATTCAATGCAAAAGTTCACATGCAAAGCTATGCTCTTTCTCTCGCTTGCTGAACAATAATTCGCAGTCAGAAGAAGATGGATTGTGATTTCTCATCGAAAAAGGCAAAAATAGTGAAGAGTCCGCAATTCCCATAGAACAACTGGTACCACTCGAGTAAAATGAAAGACGAAACCGATATGGATCGATCGTTTGTGAAGAATGTGAGGCAGA
>JAOBRD020909188.1:0-12558 GCA_027575215.2 Hydrozoanthus sils | reverse complement strand
GTTATTAAAAATTTTTTGGTGTTTAATAAAATAAACAAAAATTTTTGGGGGGGCGGCCCCCCCCCCCCCTGGTTCCGCCGCCCATGAGTAGGGACCTGAAAAAAATAACTAGTAAAGTTAGTCAAATCGTCTCGAAACAACTTTGAAATGACCTTGATCGATCATATTCGGATTTGGGAGAAAACAAACTCACTTGGACGTTTTGGATAGTACAATCCGAGAACATTCAGTCGAACTTTACGCTCTCTGTAACAATAGAACTTCGAGTGCCCTGGATCTGGATGGAATTTGATGAATGGGTCTTCAAAGAGCCATTGAAATCAAGCCGCGTTGTGCAACACTCGGCCGACTATATGGTTAGATGTTTTAACAGTTCTTTAAGTTCAATAGCTTAGTCTGAGAAAATATTTTTAATTCCTCGTTCTTTTTTCCACTCTTCATATAAAACGTAAAAAGAATACAACATAAAGATTCGAGCGAGGCCTTGAAAATAATTAGCTATAGCTGTTTTTCGACACAATATATGCTACTTTTTAAACATTCCTCGCATTTGATGAGTCCAAATAATGTTAGAACGTGATTATTGGGAGAGTTTTAATTACTTTCAACAAAAAAAAACATTCTTTTGAGTATTTCGTATTTTCTGTCAGGGCTTATTGTAAAATTTCGCTGAGCTAGCTCTGACTTGAAGACTGCAGCAAACCGTATCTTTTTCAGTTTTGGGTTCCCAGTTTAACACCTTAATAGGCTCATTTTTATTTGTTATCAGATTTGTTAATTTTGTATGTTGTCACTGGCTAACATGTTTTCTACGATAAAAAACTTGTTATTTGCAAACAATAAACATGGCAGCGGATTCAGTTTAAGCGACACTTTCAAAAGCGTGCCCTGTACTCTTTTACAGAGCACGGCTTTTGCGCTCTCGACCAATCAACGCGCGAGATTCACTGGGGTTATTTTATAAAAATGTCTTAAATGTTCTTTTAACAGGGTATTATTTCTATCGTCATCTTGGATGTTACAAAGATGAGCCTCAACGTGCTTTGACAATGTTACTTAGCCTTAACTTCTCTTTTGTCGATGAATGTTACCAGTTGGCTAAGGATCAGGGATTCTCGGTTTTTGGTACTCAGTATGGCAAAGAGTGCTGGTCTAGTAGTGATGCAGCTGACAGATATTGCATTTATGGTAATGCTTCAAACTGTAGAAACGGTATGGGTGGATTATGGAGCAATGATGTGTACGAAATAGGTAAGGTCGAAATCGGTGATTTAGGGACTAGGAATGTGTTGCAGTAAAACATCGATTCAATGTTATCCCCTGTTACTATTAAAGGAATGAGTTTTGTTAATATTATGCCTATGTAAAGAGTTCTGCACACATGCACCCTACTGTAACAGTATAAACCTGTGAACTTAGCCAGACAGCTTATACTACAACTAGCGAAGAAAATTGACACTGACTTCAGTTTACTTCTGTCGACAATTATATCATTTCCGAATTTCTTTGATTTAAGCACTTTAAGCGCCATGGCGACGAAGGTGGAAAGGTGCCATTGATAAATCATAGCACTTAGTACTACGTCTCACGAGAAAAATGGCGCCGAAAGGATTAAATTTCTATTAGACCTTTTTCATGCAAAAATATATTAAAAATATCAAGAAACTGTGGCCATCGCCAAATTCAGCGCATCCGTATTAGCAAAATTGCAAAATTTCGTAAACATTTCCTTAAAACTAATGCAGATATGAAGTTTTGAAACTTCATCTTCTGCCCTTATTATTACAGAGAAATGTATGGGAAAAACGTGGAAACGAGGCTGGACGGGCATCGATGCCCGTCCCCCTTATTTTTCATTGCAAAATTATCCATTTTCAAACCTTTATATCTCCGTCAATTTGCGGCCAATCTTGATGAGACTTTGTAGCTTTACTAATATTAATGTGCTAAGATTGACTCTGGACTTGTTTACCCGATAAACTGAATTTGTTTCTATGCCATGCTAGCGTGATAAAGGTCTTTAGGCTTACATATAAAACTATTTTGAAAGCAAAACGGAATAGCTTTTCTTATTCATTTATTTACTTTATTTTGGTATAATTATACATATCTGTTTTGCATTTTGGGAAATTTTCATTTTTACTCATCTCTTTCAAAGTTTGTGTTATTTTAAGGTTAGCGGTAATACCAGACAACAAGGCCACAAGTAAATTATGTAATGAAGATACTGTGAAGTATGCAATACTGTTATCCCATTTCATTTTATCCATTTTCTTCCAGTTCCAGCGATTACATTACCTATCGTCAAATGCTACTATGTACGCTTCAGTTTTCAATACAAGACTTCAAGTGCCTTCGTGTTGAACATGACGTCGTTTGAGGCAGCAAATATCTTCAAAACTCATTTTGAAAATGCGAATGAAACTCGGCGCCATTGCAGTAAAACCCATTTTGAACACCATGGCTACCAGAATTTCATAGGTAGTGCACCTTTCCCGACTTTAGTTAGCCAGTATACAAAGACAATTACGTCTAGCAACATCGTTCCCCTGCAAAGCGTGAGTTCCTTGCTTCTCAACTGCACTAACGCCCTTAAAAAACACTGTAAGAACTTCGTCGGTCCGAAGCTTACTGGACGTAATGACAAAGGTGAAACAATTGATATCATACCCCATGTACGAGAAATGAAAAGTGTGACATCGTGTTGTGGAAATGCACCTCCTCCGTGCTGCTTAATAGGCTCTGAACAACTTGATAACCGTACTTGTGGTAAGGTTTAATTTTCAACATTTAGCTTTGATAGTGGCTTAAGTATTATCCATTGTGCAACCATTTTTTGCTCCAACACCTTAACAGAATTGTCTATTTTTCTCGTAGTAGAAGCACTTGGTAAGCTAATTTGAGACACCTATAAACTGCTATTAAACACATACGAAAACGATAAAATTTGTATAATGCGATAAAATAGACTTCTATACCTCTAGCCCCGTGAATGATCAAAAAACAATTAGATAGATATACTTGCATATTGTAGGAATTTTTGAATAAAGTCTATCTATCTGAATCTCAACCTTGAGATAAGGTCATTAAAATTCTTAATTCTTTCAATGATACTGTCATTTTATTCAATTCAGCGTGTTCCAAAGGGTTTTTCTTTGACTCAGTAAGAACTCTTCACTGTCAGAAGTGTGCACAGAACAGATATCAGGATCAAACTGGCACAAACTATTGCAAGACCTGTCCTCAAGAAACAGAGACATGCGGGCTCACAGGGGCTATAAGCAGAGGCAACTGTTCGAAAGGTAATGGCTGTTAACAGATATCAAGTAGCTTCCGTTAAAAGGGCAGTCACGCGTGTCTCTTGCAAACAAAAATGCTCTTGATAGCGTTGAAATGACTTAAGGAGGTAAGGGACTCTTAAGGGTCACTTTTTTTGAAGCAAGAGTGCCATATCATTCATGTTTTGTGTGATCAATAAACATCTTAAGTAAAATTTAAAGGCACATTTATTGACATAATCCGTTGCCATGGTAACCATAATAAGTCATTTTGAGCCCAACAAAATGTCCCTACAGGACACTTATTTTCTCAAAATTTACTCAATAAATCTAAACCATACTAACAGTAGCTACTATTCAAAAAGTAGAATACGAGCTTGCATTTTCTATCAATAGCCGATAGAAATTAAGAGCGAGTTTTCTATTTGTATTAGTAGTAAATCCTTTTGAGAATAAACAACAGAACTACAATAGTTTCAAATAAAAAAGTTTTCAAATTTGGAAGTTTTTTTAAATCCCAGTTTTCCATTCATAAAGGGACGGAACTTTCTTCCCTTTATGAATGGAAAACTGGGATTTAAAAAAAAAACCCGCCAAATTCGATATAAAACTGGAAAATAACTACACCAAGAGCAAACAACACAAGTATGGAGTAAGTTAAATCACTTTTACTTAGAATTTTTGCTTTAAAATGCCTCCACGGATGCCTTGTAGAAAATCCCATACAAATCCTTTATGTTCTCCGCCATATGTATAACAACCCGCATCTTGAGCTTGGGCTGCCTGTGCACACACGGTACCGTACGGCGCATGACAGTTAATGGCACGTGACGTGTAACACGTCATATTTAAAAAATAAATAGTTTTTAACCCACTAAAATTGTTTTTTTTAAATGTTGCAATAGACCACTAGTAGAGTTTGACAATAAACAGTTAGACTGCTCGTTCTCAATTTCTCTCGGCATTGATAGACGACAAGGGCTTCGAGCTCGTAGTCTAACTGTTAAATAGATAGCGAGTGGGGAACAAATCAGATTGCAGTATTCGTAATAGTGACTTGATTTATGTTAATAGGAGGTAGAAGCATACAATGAACTAGGATTGTTGTGATCTTTCAAATATTTTAAAAGTTATAGTTATTTTACTTCATTTTCACAAAAAATCAGTTTTGCATGAGTACAATTATGCTATTGACGTACCAAGTAATGCATTAATTCAAACGATTCTAGTTCATTGCATGGCTGGTATACCTGCAACAATTTTTATGTACAGGATTAGTTGTTATTTCAAAAGCTCAGGGTGAGGTGATTTTTCCAGTGAGACATATGCATAGTTCAAAAAAGCTTAAAATTCAAATAGTGCCAATAAAAAAAAATTCTCAGGTCACCATTTTGCTTTATTCTCACAAGTATTCACTCTAAACTATTTGTGACACATAAAAAAAAAAAGAAAAAACACCAAAAGAACCAAACTTTAATCAATAGCAACAACTATGGTGCTAAAATCTCCCGAAATGTTGGTTAGACCCAAAAATTTAAAATATCAAAACACAAAATTTACCTGAAAATCCAGCTCTGAAGAAGACTTTTCGCTCCTTTAAATCTTCCATCAACAAACAAAGTTTTACAAAACAACTCTTCAACTTGCAGTTTTTAATTCGTCGTTCTTTTCTCCACTCTTCATATGAAAAAGTAGAAAGAAGGTCGGATAAATATATAAGCTTAACAAATTTAAGATTTAGTTCGGTACCTATAGCTAGCTTGAATATTACATTGTTTTTCGAGCGTACGAAAGCTGTATTTCGACTAATAAATACTACTCTTCAAACATTCTTTGCTTTTGATGTGCCTAAATAATGCTAGAACGTGATAATTGGGAGAGTTTTTATTACTTTCAACAAAAGAAACCTTTTTGTCGAATACTTCGTATTTTTACTCAGGGATTTTGTTGAGCTAGCTAACACACTTGTTGACTGCAGCTAACCGCATCTTTTCGTTTTTGGTTTCCCATTTTAATATACCTAAATAAGCTCATTTTTATTTGTTATCAGATTTGAATTATAATTTTGTATGTTATCACTGGCTAACTTGTTTTCTACGAGAAGAAAGCCTGGTTATTTGCAAGCAATAAATGTGGCGGCGGGGTTAATTGGTTCAGTGTTGTGTGGGACTTTCAAAAGCGTTCCGTGTGCTCTCTTACAGAACATGGTTTTTGCACGCTCGACCAATCAGCGCTATCGCGCGAGATTCACTGGGGTTATTTTATTAAGTAACGTTTTTATTATTTTTATAGAAGTCTCGCTTCGTGCTAGCATTCTGCATTAAAAAGTATCTAGATGCTTTTTGCTTTTGTTCAAACTTTTAAAAAAGCTGAGTACTAGTACAGCTGGGGAGACAAGACACATTTGCTTAAAAGGCCCCTTGACCATGAACGGCATACTGTCGGCAGATCGACTTGAGAGTGCCAACAAATTTGCCATATTCACAGTGCTAACAATCAGTTCGTCGATATTGGTAAGGTTTAAGCCTTCTTAGCTCTTAATGATGAGCTCAGGCACCCAAGCAAACGGCCAAAATGCCATAAAATTATACAAGTTTGCACGATTTACCTGCAAAACTGCCATTCAGGAGTTAAAACAGATTATGGCGGGCATGGTCATGTGATGGGCTATTACATGTCATCATACATCCATGCCATATTCAGTCTCCCATCTTTTATTTCTGGAGAAAATAGACTTTTTAATATCCCCGTCCCACCACACCCCATGCAACCTCCTATTTTTTAAAATAATAACTTTAATAACTTGTAATATGGGACCCTAGAAACTACTTAAAAGAAGTTTCTAGTGTCCCATACCACCTTAATATGCGTATGGTCTGAACTAGTACTGATTGTATTTTATGAGCTGTTGAGCAGCATTCATACCATGGAAAACAAAATATTACAAGATAATTACTTAGTACCGAGGATTGTGCCGAGTCACAAAGTCCTTACCAGTATCAGGTTTGGGCTGTCGGTTCCTTATGGCCGAGTTAACACCTTGGTGTTCATGATCAGGGGTCTTGGTCCCAATGGTACTTAGAAATTTTCAAACAAGTGAGCAGATGGTGCTCAAGAAGTGTTTCAGCCTTAATGGTGCTCGGAATTTTTCGGCTGAGCTGACAACTTTTACCCAGGAATGTTTTGGCCGAAATGGTGCTCGGAATGTTTTGGATGTGTTAGCAACTTGTGCTCAGGAAAATTTTACGCCGAAATTGTGCGCGGGATATTATTGGCCGAATTCAAACCTGCTGCTCTGACACGGTAAAACTTCTGAAAAGTTTACTACCACCATTTTCAAACTGAATTTAACAAAACAAGTCGTATTCCAATTCTTTCGTTATATATAACGTAATGCCATTTTTCAGTTAGGTGAAGCAATTAGATTTGCAAAAACCCTTTATGTTGATTTATTTTTTATAGTAATATGTACTTCCCTTTCTTACCGTGATTAAAAAAGCATTGCATGCCGTTTTTTCGGAAGTTTTGAAAAAAGATTGTCTTGTTTTTAAATTACAATTTTTTTGTAATTTTTAGTATGCGCAAACTGTCCTTCTGAAACTACCACGACGAACAATGAAACAATAACCTGGAAGTCAACACCTTCAGGCGCTGTTGTCGCAGTGAAATTCGTTTTTCTCGCCCGTGCCGTGTTGGAATCTGGGGAAGTATTTCAATCTTCAGGTGTGAACGAAACGTGTGCCAAAGGAGCGCAACATCATCAACAGCAGGAGTAATTGTTTGGCCAACAACACAAGCGGGTACGAAGTCGATAAGCAAATGTCCGCTTGGACCACAAGGTGCCATAGCATTACGTGAATGTTTACTCGACGGAAACTGGGGCAAAATAGACGTCCGTGGCTGTAGCCATGAAAATATTCAAGGTAAGGATTTTATATCAGGACTAGAAATTTTTGTGACATTTTCATAAAAAAAGACAATAATAGTGTCACGTTGCAAAATGTATTGCTCTTTAAATCCGTTTTGTCGGGGCACGCGGTGACTTTTGTTGTAAGTTCTTTGTTTGCAAATGATAAAGGAAAACGTGACTTGAAAATTGCCGCTTTTCGACTCTACCCTTGTGGAGTAAGGACCATCCCGCTTGGTTGAGGCTAAAGTTGATGTTGGCCTTTTGGTCAACAGAAACTGCGGCCGAAACTAAAGCGGGGTTGATTGGTTTCCCCCAACTGTGAAAACCTTTATTGAGAAACAAAGAAAGCCCAAAGCACCTCGTTAGAAAACGACAATAAGAATAAAAATAAAATAATGATAATACAAACAATGACATCAAGTAAATAAATATCTTCATAGTTGTTCTTAACCTTCCAGCACATTTTACCTCGATCAGTCTATTCTACTGCTCGATAAAATCTTAAACTTTCAGCAAGCTTTTAAACTTTCAAGAAATTATGTCAAGATTGTTGATCACAACCCGCTGAAAGAGTCAACGGACATTGTTAAGATTTAAGATAGATGGCTTGATGGAAAGTTTGGCAAGGTTGATAAGAAATACATATGAAAGCTTGTTGAAAATTTCACGGTTCTTGTTAGAGCTTTCAACGAGAGTTGCTATAAATCTTAGTCAAAGCTTGTTAAAAACTTCAACATTTTTAATCCATCTGGATACTAACTGTTCTTGTTAACAGAACTTTCAACGAGAATTGCTATAAATCTAAGCCAAAGCTTGTTGAAAACTTCAACAACTTTTATGTGGATATTATACAGTTTTTGCTAGAGCTTTCAACGAGAATTGTTAGAACTTGTTGAAACTTCAGCAAGTCTTGTTGGAAATTTAAGTCAAAGTTTGTTGAAAAAAAATAAACGGACCTTGTCTTGATTTAACATAGTTCTTGCTAAAATGTTTAGCAAGCCAGGTTCGAAGTTTATAATATAAGGAGTTTTTGTTCGTAACCCTATCGAACGTAGCAGATGCTATGACACATGCCCACGCACTATCTACTGGAACCGAGTTAAGCGGCCCAGCTACCAATGAGTGAGTACAAAGAGCGTCGGAGGGTTTTGTCTTAGGGTCACGGGTTCGAGCCCGTCTGGGACTCGAGTACTATTATGAGTTTAAGCTTGTTTAAGAATAATTTCTTAACTACATTTATTTTGTTATATCTCATAACACCGCACTATATAGATTTTAAACACAGATTGTTGCACTTGCTTAGATCAGATCAGTGAATTAGATTAAAATTAGACAGTATTAGGTATTATTCACAAGAAAACAAATTGATGACAAGATACTAAATGCGTCATTTGTCCTTTGTCACTGCCATCTTTTTTCTTCTTCTTCTTTTTTTTTTGCCGTGGGTTTGTTCATCTGCATGTATAAGCTGTTTGGTACTGGTTCTCTTTAAGTGGCGGTTCGTTTGTATTGTTAGACACTAACGTTTTCTGTCTTTTTTGTAGAGCTAAACCTGGAACCACTGTGCCTATCGTATCCCTACAAACGCCAATTAAACCATTGTGATTATACCGCTCGCGTTACTTTTCTTCCCTTTAATCGCGGAAAGCCATTGTCCAGTCATAGAGTGGTTTAAATTAAAAAAGGTGTTCATTAATGCTTTTGATAATTGAATCCTCGCGTGAAGGAAATGACACGAAAGATTGTTACGAGGAAGCTGAATGTGAGCGAATCAAGTAATTGTGGGTTGCGATGGAAACGGGAATCTGATCGACAGTTTCTCAATTTACTTTTTCGTAGTTTTTATTGTGGTCTTATTTTTTTCCCTATTGGTATGTAAATCACTTTTAGTTATGGTCAAAATTTTAATGATAAATTATAATCATTTAAAATTTAAATTACTATCATTTCAAATTTAAACTTAAACTTATACCTAGTCTTAGATTTAGACTAGGTTAGAACTAAGTTAGAACTAAGTGAAGTAACATAAAAAAATAGCTTGATTACTTTCGCTGATGATCAAAAGAATATACATGTTCTTTTTCAGAAAATTATCGATGAATATCACAACGTTTTCAGTCATCGACTGGTGATTGATTAGTCGATATCAATCGATTAATTAGCTTCAATTGACATCGATTGGTTATCGATTCTCATCGATTTAGTACGCCGGGATATAAGCAAACACAATTAGGGCTGTTGTTTACAAAGTAACACACGAACTTTGGTACAGAGGGTCTTATAAAGTCCAGTATATAAGGCTCAAATTGACATTCACTTAGAGTTGCGTTCAGCCATAAGAACCATAAGACTGTTGCTCAGGTTGAATGTTCTAAAACATTTTGAATTCATCCTAAAATGTTCTTAAAGTCTTCTTTTAAAAACATATCGATTCGGGCAAACAGTTGTATAATTAACAATTATTCAACGAACACGCAGGGCGTATATCCCACTGTTGATGAACTGAGATAAACGTGATCCTCTGCTTTAATTTAATTTAACTTGTTTTTGTTTTTACCTAGGTTACACAATGGCAAAACATGACCTAAAACACCCAGTCTAAAACTAAACGTGTATTGATCAACATTGAGGTAGAATTTCAACTCGGTACAATACTCACAAGTGAACGGCTTGTTTTGGGTTTGCAACCAATCATTCTTCGCTTCCAGAATTCCTCGCTTTTTTTATTTTTATCTTCTTGGCAACAGGTAAAAAGGAACAGTCAATGATGTCTCGGAATTCGATCGGAGTAGTCAATGATGTCCGGAGCTTCTAGAATTCCTCGCTTTTTTTACTTTCATCTTCTTGGCAACAAGTACAAAGGAATATTCAATGATGTCCCGAAAATATAGAACATGAAATCAAAGGAGTGCATGGGAACAGCGAGACCGGCGGGTACAAAACATTAGCGACTGAGAGGTACAGTCGATCTCTCAGTTGACTCTGGTATTGAGGGTCTTAGATAGTCCGCTATACACGGCTCACAACTATATTCAATTGATTCATAAGAGTTGCCCTCAGTTAGTAGAAGAGACAGACCACGTCACCAGGATCATCCTACTCTTTCTCGACAGTGTTGTGGGTTCATTTAAGTCCCCCGAAATCGAGAGACTGGGCCTACGGTTTAACTTCCTTATCCGAGAAGACGCGAAGATCTAACCGTTTGAAGATGTTAGAGCAAAAGCAACACCTTCTCTTCAATTATTATAAGACCTTGAGTGAATCAGGAATCGAATGCCGGAATGGGAAATAAACAATAACAACAGCACACTCAATACCAACAATTAACACAGTATATATCATCAATAATGAAATTGCTTCTCGTTATAACGTTTATTATTATAAACAAACAACTGGTTATTGAATTTTAAGCGTTTTAATTGGTTCCCAACTCACTGTATATTATAGGTAAACCCATTGCCTGAAGAAAGAATTCCACGCTAAATTTCACGAGAAAACCCGATATCGCTCGAGTCGCGCACTTTAATCGCATAGCAGTTTATTTCTTCAAATAATTTGATGGTCAGGTGAAAGCGCACTTTAGGGAAGCCAATTCTATGCTCGGCTGCTTTTTTCATCAGCCAATCAGTGTATTGCAACACATAACAATGATCAATTTCATTATTCATTTAGGATAACTGTTACGATCACATGCACGAGAACTGAAAGATTTAAAGCTAGAAATTGAATCTTTATTGTTTGAAATACTTGAAAAACTAAGCTGTTGGGATCTCGCTCGCCGCCATCTGTTGCGCGTTTTCGCGAACTTTCTTCATCGCCCTGCCGGTTTTTTGTTTGTCGTTCTGTGTATTCGATGAATTCACGAGTTATGGTGAAATCTTCTAGTCGGTAGTCGTGCTGTTCTTGAAAACCTCTCGTACCGAGATGGGTCATATTGTTCCACCAAACAAGATTGAGGAGAGCTCGCGGGTTGCTAAAAAGTGATCATGATTGCTCCGGTATCCCACATCTTCTTAATTTTCTCCTCTTCATTTGGTTGTGCTGCATTGGCTTTATTCCCAAATCCTTTTTAAATCTTTTTTTTAGCGACAAAATATTGGCGAACTCTTCAAATCCGATACCGCTTGTTTTCTCATGTCAAAATTGTCGGGTGCCGGTGGACATTTCGGTATGTTTGCAGCAACCCAGGTTCGTACTCCTCTCCTTTTTTTCTTTTGTTGCTTGCCTTATCTCAAAAAAAAAATATTTCAGGAGCTCAGGAGCATCATCTTTTGATATTTTTTTAAGGTGAAATTCGGTTCCGTGTTTTACAAAGTACGACTGTTTCAGTCGCCAAATGGCAGTATCGGTGCTTTTCTTGGTGTTTTCGCAGCCATATTTTCTTTGAATTCTTTAGGTTGACTTTCAGACAATGGGACCACTGTTGGCTTGTCAAAACTGTTGTCATCACTCATGTCTTCAGACATTTTATCAGTTTCTGTTACATTTAGTGTGTATGTTGTAGTTGTAACAACTGTCTGTCAATTGCTTAATTTAGTTTCGAGTTGTTCTCGGCGAGTGCTTGCTAAAGTTAGCGGTTTTTGTGGCTAGTGCCTAGGAGGCCTAGCCACTATGCTATGGCCTTGAGTGAGTGAGTGAAATTCGGGTTTTAATCGGACACGAACTCGTATCGACTGATTCGTATCGACTGCGCACATACGCATGCACGTAAGAGCATGGATCGAGCTTGACATGCCATGTGCTCCTGCCTCCAATCGACAAGAAAGGTAAGTTGATTCATTTTATGTCATGACTTTTCGCTATTTTACTTCAAGAACCAGGCTCAACTTTCGATGCTTTTATGAACTGATTTCTTCTACAAGTATTTTTCCGTTTTCTGAGAATTTAGGTCGTTTACGTGCGAAGAAAACAAAGACCTTAACTGGTCTTGATGAACGAGTGGTTTTATCCGAATCCTGTCGCAGTGTTGATCATTTGGCAGTCTGTAACTGCTGTCAAGGATTATATTCCCAAAATTCCCTCAAGGGGAAGCATAACGCTCGTTCGCAAGTGCAAAAACAATTCCCTCACGGGAGCTATAACTGAACTCCTTAGGGAGTGCCATAACAATTCCCCTCGGGGAGTTTTAACTGAACAAATGTGCCAAAACAAATGCCTCCTTCGGGAGGACTACCATAAGGCCAGTAATTGGGCAATAAACCACCTTCTTTGGGAGTCATACGGCAGTGTGACTTTCATAAAAAATGACCCAAACGCAAACGATCTGTCAAAAGAACTCAGTGGAAAAGTTCACGAAAGTTGTGCCTGGTTCCAATTATCTGGAGATAGACAGAAATAGTAATGAATTAAAGCAAGTACAACGTAGGTCTA
>JAOBRD020909081.1:0-12559 GCA_027575215.2 Hydrozoanthus sils | reverse complement strand
CGCCAAACCGTTCTCAAACCAAAGCTGTACTAGCCCCTTGCATGGAGGAACGGTTTGGCGGTTTTACTCAAATTTCTCCTTATTCAAATGTCTTTCTCAACTTCCTCACTATCCAACAAAAGTTTAGGTTAAGTCCCGCCTTAACTTGGGTTTGTTAATTTGGTTTTAAAAGGTCTGTAAAAAGTGAAAAACTGTGTTTGTTATACATTTGACTCTAGCTTAAGGTACAAATGCAAAGTTTCATGTATTGCATATGTTATGTTAAAACTGCATCGGCGGAGCCGAGTATTTACCAAGAAAAAGCAAAAGTTGTTTGCAATAATAATAACACTCATTACCAACTTGGGGTTAAATGTATTAATCTTGATAACAAACATTTTGAACAAAAGGTTGATCCAAAATTTTTTCATCTGGCCATTGACAGATTAACATAATTTCCAACAACCTAACAATTATTTTATCTTCGTTGTCATTCTTGTCATTTCCTCGCTTTTCTTCCCGGCTTGTTTTCATCTAGCAACTGTCAAATTAACATGATTTTCAACAACCTAACAATTCCTCTTTCTTCATTGTCTTCGACTTGCCATTCTCTCGTTTTTTTCCCCGGCTTTTTTTTGACCCCTTCTCTATTCTCTTTGGGCATTCTCTCATCTCATTCGCCCGAGGCTTTTCATTTCATCAACATACCTAACACATATTAACCGATAGCAAGGTCTTTACTGAAAGCTCAAACCGAGGGCATGGCCTACTGCGCATGTCCGAGCGTAAAAATGTTCATACCACAAGACCGGGGTATTAGGTTCCGAAGTAATGATATCATAGTATTTTTCGAATTTAGTAAAATAACGCGATTATAGTAGAGTGGTAAAAAAAATAAAAAAATTGTCTGTAATGCCCGCGATCGTAACAAGACAATCCTGCCCTCTCATTCAGTGGCCCAATTCTGACTGGCCATACACAATAACTAGATGTACCTCCTCGGCCTTCGTCTAAGTGTTCTCTTTCTTTTCCTTTCTTTGCTTTTATGTTTGGTCTCATCCTTACTCTAGCTCGCGAATTCGTTCTTTAACTGACAGAGCTCTACTTTTCTTGCCTCATTTCCTTTGACTCAATCCATTCTTCCTTCTGATAACCACTTACTTTCTCGATTTCCTTTTATTTACCAACTTCTACTCCAAATCTTCAACGTTGCTGTTTATCATCCGCCTAGCAGTCTCCCGTCTTCTTGTTCTAGTTGTATATCGTCAGTTTTCTTGTCGGCGTCCTAATTCTCATTTTCGTACTCTTTGCCATCCATCTTGATTGGCATCATCGTCGCCTGGGTCCGGCTTTAACTCTAAATTTATTTATCTACCCAATGCTATTGTCCCGGGGGGGAGGGGGAGGGGGGTACTTGGCCTGGAATGTGCTATAGGGGTGTCCCACTAAAGCCCCGAAACCCTGGCCCTATTCAAGACAGCATAATTTTGGAAATCTATACCCTATTCAAGACAAATAGAGAAAAACGTACACCCTATTCAAGACTGAAGGCTAAAATGTGTACCTTATATAATACATTAATCGTTATTCTTGTAAACTTATTATAAATGACAAAAATGATGAAGAATTTACTATCCATAACAGGCAAAACATCAAGCACGACATTCGCAAATAAGCGGCTGTTAAGTGTTTTTTTTTCTCAAGTTCCTTTTCATTAGGTCAAATGGGGTCAAATATCGCTACCCCGTATACGACAATATATGTGCAAAAAATGAGCCCTGTTTAAGACAGCTTGAGTGAAATAGTATACCCTGTCTAAGACAAGGACCTCAAAAACCATACCCTGGCTGGCGGCATGTCCCTATAGAGTAAACATAAGTGAGGTCCCCCCCCCCTACCGGGGCTCTTGTACTCTCAGTTGTTATCGTTTTCTTAGTGTTTCACACTCCTGTCATTTCGTTTTTTGCAACGTTTCCATTCTTGTTCTGTTTTGATTCCTGTACACGAATCCTTCTCGTTCATTTATCGACATTCAGTCAATTTATATCCATTTTTAAATGCAGCTCTCTAGATGCGAAGCTATTGTGTTCTAGAACTACAGACTCAATGTCCACTGAACCTTACTTAGAGGCAGTGGGTGATAAACATTCATGTGGCGATTTTCCTTATTAACACTCTATTTAATCCATACGATGCTACTTCTAACAGACTGCTGAATGGAGCATTGACTTGAAATTATCCAACGTTAAGTATACCTAATTCGCTGCGTTTATAATTTTTAGCGAATTGGGCCATCAGTTTTATCTCCTCAGCCGCTAAGTTCTCTTGTAACTACTAGTTACAACATTTTGAGTCTCACTTTTGGCTCAAGTCATTTATCTGATTTTATCGAGCTGTCATTGCTCACCTATTCTATTTTAATATCATTGTTAGTATGCCTTAGGTAATGTGCGTCAAAACGTGTCTGCAAAACTTAAAAATTAATGCTGTATATTTCTTAATTTTTTGCGTTTTGATTAAGGGAAAATCATTTTGAAAAGTATTCCTACAGGCTTTTCTGTTGCCATCATAATAATTATCAGTTTTTACTGTTTTCCCGAAGTTAGGAGTCTGTTTTCTCTATGTATTCAGTGGTTTTCGATCGAAAGAAAGGGTTAAGTTTTGTTGTTATCCATCGTCTAATGATTTTTTAAGAAACATTTCTTCACTGTTTCATTTCGATCAAACTATTGAGTTTGTTCTACACCACTGTTTGCTTTACAAATATACATTGTTCTTTAGTACAGTATAACACCTCTTGTTTCACGTGCTTGTTTCTTCTAATTTAACTTTAGATCGGAATTCTAAACAAACTTTTGTAGTACCTGCCAAAAAAAAGAATTTCATTTCTTGTACAATATATTTTGTATGAAATTAAAGCGTCTGTTGAAAAATGTCGAAAAGTTTGCGTGCACGAAATCATTTGCTTCTAATCGAGAAAACCAAAAACAGAGTATATTTTTGTTAGTTGCGAAGAATTTGAGTACTTACTAAGATTTAGCTATAGATTTTGCTGAGGAATCGGATGTGGTTTTAAATTGGCTATCCGTCTAACATTTCAAATAACAACCAAACTAAATGCTTGCGAGGATCTAATGCGTTCTTTCTGCCCTGATAAAAAAAAATGACTCGCTCTTTGTTCCCTGAAAAATGTATATAATTTTTTCCTTGTGGTAAAGAAAACGAAAGTATTCCCGAATATATTCCACCACGAGGCCCTGACTCCGTCGTAACGTTCGACAACCCTACCTCGAGATATGTTGAGGTAAGTAAAATTTCCCTTCAAGTTTTCTAATAAAACACTAACAGTTTAAATTGACTAATTGGGATCTAATCGAAAAAAAAATGTTCCACTTTCTTCGACAGTCATTTTTGAAAAGGACGCTTTTTGAACTATAGTATATTTTAAACAAATGTAGTGTTTTTGGCCTCAGATACTGACTTTTGTTTTTCTTTTTTTATCGGTTATCTGACCGTTGCCTTCCACTACTAAGTTAAACTAAAACTAAAACGGAATGATTATACAATGAGGGTGACAGACAGATTTAATTTTATAAGTTCAGTCTTGTATGGTGGCCAATAAAAAAGGAATTTGTAGCGGTGTAAGCACGGGGCTCAAATAGATCGTTTGTTACTGAGAACCCTTGTTTCAGGAAAACTCTGTTTTCCGCTTGTGCAGTGGCTGTGAATTATTATAAGTTCGAATGCCATAATTGTACGACAGCTTACTTATATAGTTACGTTTTTTTCAGAATTTTGCGTCATCAAGTTCAATGTTATGTTAGTTATTCCATAGGTAACAATACAAGTGTTTTGAAAAAGTTTTTACATTTCTTCCTATTTGGCACTCATGAAAACACAAAACACTCAGAAACAGAACCAATGATCAGTTATCAGTATCTGTTCCTAGTCGAAGGCAACAGTCTGGTTACTGGAAGCTTTTAAGAGTAAGAAATAATAAAGTGGGTTGCCAAGTCAAAGTAGAAATCAACCTTTTACCGCGCGAAGTTTGGCTAAGTTTCCAGTAAGCAAATTGCCACAGAAGAAATGATTTGTTAATATTCGGAACTGTTATTTTTATTCATCTCTTGTCGTGCTAATGATCGAATGATTACCTTTACTAAAATGCAACGACAAATAAATACATCATTTCCAGATTTCAAACCGTTTTCTGCTTCACTAGATTTTCTATACGGCACGTAACAAGACTTCAAGTTTTGGCGTTGTGTGGCCCTACGACACCAGTACCGTATCTACGTATGTGGAACATCGATGGACAGTACAAGATTATGACACCAATCAAACTCTGCTACTTGACAGAAAGCCATATTTCCATGCTACGAAACAAAAAGATACCATTTATACCACCATATCGATTCCAGGTTAGCTCGAAAGGAGTTAATCGGGTTCTGAATTCAAAAAAAGAGATCGTGTCACTCGTTTCTACAAGGCAAAATTTTTTCTTTAGACAATATTTATCGATTTCAGTCCGGTTTTTAGTCTTTTGAGTAATCACTTCTTTCCGAACCATACGTTAATAGTCCTCGTTTGTAAGGAGTAAGTTTTTAGTCACTGCTTTGAAGAAAGATTCAAAATGACGCGAACAAGATAAAACTTATAAAGTGCATATGAAGTGAAAAATTTTGTGGCTTAACCTTGCTAGATGAGAAACAGCGGTGAAAAAATTAGTCAAAATCTTTTATGGTTCTTGAGATTAACAAGATAAAATTTAAAGTCTTCAATTGATGACGTCACCAATGGTTCCGACAAATTTTCATTTTATTAGGATCTGTTGCCAATATCCATTATCTTTTAATAAATTTGAGCCAAACTTGGACTAATGATCTATCTACCTCGAGATACTTCAGCAGCCCAACTCTGGCTTTAACACATCCAAAGGTTATCTACTGGCAGCAGATTTTTAAGAAACTTCAAATTTGTCGGAACCACTCATGACGTCATCATTTGAAGACTTTAAATGTTAATACCTCAAGAAGCATAAAAGATTTTGACAAAATGTTTTCACTGCTATTCCTCATTTAGCAAGATCTATCCACTGAAGTAATAAAATTTTTAACTTCATATGCACTTTAACAGGGACAAATCCCTTTTTTAACTTTGAAATAAACGTGTTTCCAGTGAACTATATCCATCGAGTCGTATACTTCTTCTCCTCGGTATTGAACATAAATATTTTTCAATAATACTAAATGCTTAATGAGTGTGTTCATAGATCCATAACTCCTTAATTAATGACGCGGTGTTTTTCAAGCCATAATTAACAACTAACACTTTTTTGAGAGCACTCTCTTGGATTTTCAGCTAAGTCTGAAAGAATCACATTTTTGTTGTAACATTAAAACACAAAAAGCCAAGTTTTGTTGCCTTCTTCATGTTGGAATGGTTCCTTCGCTCAAAGCAAATACTTCCTTGTCTGTAATTGACGGAAAGCGCAACGCCATTTTGAATACCGTCCCATAATCAAGTAACAGTCTTTGATATCACGAGTTACGGGAACCAATCAGAGCTCGCGAAAATGGATATTGGTTGTTTTGTTAAATTCTGATTAGTCGTAACTCATGCTTGTGTCCTAACTAATCCATCTTGTTAATGATAGATCTAGCTCATTTGAAACATGTTCACCGGAAGAGTCACGTTACTGTTAAGAATTTAGAAAATTAGTCTTTAGTGTAAACGAATTGTGCTGTGTAACCTCCTGACACACTGACGAAACATGTTATAATTTAGTACTTCTTTGTTTTCGTTTTTGATAGTTAGAGACGGAAGGTTTTCAGCGTTAGGATTAGTATGACGACTTCAAAAAATTGCAGCGCTAACAGGCACTTGAGTTACTTAAAGTATACTTGTTTCTTGGTTTGAAATCAGAATCCGTGCAATTTCGTTGGTTATACAGTGAGCCTCGAAACCACCAAACATGAAACTTAAAGAATCGCATCTTTGTCTAGTTTATGCATGTGCATCGATATGCTACAACATTGTATTTACTATTCCTGTTTGAGTAAACGCTTGATTTTTATTAAACTTCTTAAAGTAAGCTCTTAACTGATGCATACACCAAGCTTGAACGGTACTTCTAAAAACTGCTTAAAAACTGTTCAAGAGATTATAGCCGTCATTATTGTCATCGTTGTGATCACTATACCAATTGCTCCATTAGATCTGTTACTTATTTTGCCATAATTCCCATTTCTTTAAAACCTTTCCTTTTTCCATATATATGCTCTTTCTATATTTTCCCGCATATTCTATTTCTATTTCTATCCCTTTTTTCCAAATCCTACTATCACCTGCCTCATTCTGCCTTTTCATTTCTAAATTTGTTTCTATTCTTTTTCAAATCTCACCTGTGCTTTTGTTCCTCCACTCTTATTTCCTTTAGCTTTCTATTAGGTTTTCTTATCCAGCTAGCGTTGGTATTCCAAGCGCTAGACTATCAAACCGTTTTTCCTTCATATCTATTAGTTCGGTTGTCAGTCAAAATTTGCTTGTATTCGGTTTGTATTTTAATTCCGCAAAACGCCATTAAAAAACGCAATTTCCTTTATTTGTAAGACCATTGCTTCGAATAGCGAACCTGGCGTTTTTGCAATCTAAACTTTTAACTGGTCTACTAAGCAGTAATCTTAAAATTGTGTTTAACGTTCCCTGCTAACATTTGGACACTTTCCAGGTTTCATTTGATAGGTGAGCTTTTTAGAACTGATGTATTGTATAATGTATGTATGTACATGGCATGCGTGCATGTGATGTAGTTGCTTAAAGGAATCCTCTACTGTCTAACATTGTTGGTCTCAAATAATGTTCATATCAACAGCTCAAATTTGATAAATCTGTACATAAATCTAACGCCAAGCAATTTAGTTTGGTCATTTCCACGATTTGAATTTCCTGCGCGCTGCCATTTTGAAACTCTCGATGAATACAAGAGAAATGAACGAGTGGAGGTCTCACGAGTATTTTCTTCGTGAAGTTCTTAGACCAAACGCTAGTTAATGGAACGGACCTCCCAGTACCAACATTGTCAGATGTTTCTATCGCTGTTAGAAGGTTCAGCTCAGTGAGGTTTCGTTTTCAGTGTCATTTATGTTCTGTTTTCCATTTTTTGTGTGAACAACATCAAAGAATAAAATAACTGAGAGATAAGATATGGTTTAGAATGCTACATGAACTATTCCTGTAATCTCAGTCTTAAATGAATTTACAAATGTATACAAATATATACAAATATAATGTTTTTTATTTTGTATAATTACTGATTCTCTCCAGTTGTAATATTTCTTAAAGAGCATATGACATGAAATAAGTTTATCAATTTTCAAAAAGTATACTATAAAAAACATTGGTTTGCCAAGTTTGAGAAACATACGATGAAAGTACGCCAAGATACGGCACATAGAATTTTGAATTTTCCCGCTAAAAGTGTCCTCTCCAAAAGCCAACAATGTGACGTAACAGGTCACATGCGTATCACCTAAGTCCATCCAAAATCGAATTTAAAACATCTGCAACTAATAGAGTTTCTATTGAAAACTCTAGCAGTTACGGGTGTTTTAAAATCGAATTATCCGCGAGACGCACGTGACCAGTTACGTCACACGGTTGGCTTTTGGAGGGGACACTTTTAGCGGGAAAAATTCAAAATTCTACACGTCATATCTTGGCTTTCATCGTATGTTTCTCAAACTTGACAAAACAATGTTTTTTATAGTGTTCTTTTTGAACATTGGAAAACTGTACTCATAATCATGTCATATACTCTTTAACGGCAACAATATATGGTGATAATGTAAACAATATTTACGACGATAAGTTACCAATTTAAATACTACACATGTTTACATAAATACAGCCATACAGTAACTTTAAAGGCTTTTTAGAACGAAGGACTTAAAAAGCAAATTTAACATATAAAAACAGATATAGTGGGTTTCAATAGACCCTTTTCCAGTTCCAGGCACCGCTGATAAAAATAGACTGTTGGCGCACGTACTCAGGGTAAGCCTCGAACTAAAGTAAAATATTCACAATTCCAGCGTGGAGGAACGGAATTTTAAAATGAAACACTACACTGAGTTGTCAATAACACTTTTTCTCCCTGGAATTTGTGAATATTCTACTTCAGTTCGAGGCTTACCCTGAGTACGTGCGCCGACAGTCTATTTTATCAGCGGTACCTGGAACTGGAAAAGGGTTTATTATGATTGGCTTGCTAATTTTCCTTAAATTTTTGGTATACAAGCTTTCCTCAAGAAAAGCTTTAAATCTTTCTATGTGAGTATCAGCCTCAGCGCAGCGCTTATCGAGTTCCAAGTTACAGTTGTTTTATAGTTTAAGGATTTCCGTCCTCAGTGTAGTTTTTCTGTGTAATGGAGTTGGTAAAATCAATTAATATCTCGAAGGTCACTGGGCGATGATTGTTCTCATAAGAATGATAAAATCATCGATACTATGAGGATAAAAAGCTAGCATTAATAACTAAATAATGTGCTTCTGTGATATTAGTATGACAAAAACAAAGACCTTTGTATTTTTTCACTACGTCTGGAGCTTCTGTTTAAGTAAAAACAAAAAATGAGCAAAGATTAATCTGCGTAAGAAGCTAAAGATCTTTCATAAATGTTCCAAATGCATTGAATTGCAGAAGGTATGAAGTTTCCAGTGATAAAGTACCCCGACATCGACAAACAGACTCCCAAGTACATAGAAGTGATGGCGACAGCAGATGATACTGTAGTGAAGTTCCACGGGAAGAGGAAAGTTGCCCGCTACACTCTCACCCTGATGAACATTGTAAGGGTTACCTCAATTGCTTGGCTATCTGTTTCCCCTTGTTTATGAAAACGCTTGCAATCCACGGTTACATAAAAGATGGCGACCTCTACATTTACCCATAACTCCTTTCGCATAAACGTTAAGAATTGTCTACAAAAATGCATAGTGAGATTCTTTTATCCTCAAACATTGTTATTAGGAAGAGTTTCACTTTTCACCAATTGTTACCTTGCCTAACTTTCTTTCAACGGTGTAAGATTCGCAATGCATCGTGGGAAAATATACAGCTGCCACATTTTTCGTCATTGTTAATTGTGTCCCTTACCTTATTAGGGAGATATGAAGAACATTCTTTGTAATTTGAAACATTCTTGGTTACACCAGCCAGACTTTTTCTTCGAAGAAACACTTCTGAGTCCCTAACGGGAATCAAAACCATGATCCTCTAATTAGCGGTCAGACGCTCGATCCACTGAGCTATAAGAACTTAAATATAAAGCAGATAACTTGGTTCTGTATATTGAACATGGGGATTAATGTCCTGATGTAACTGTTAAGGTCAATTAAATACTCGGGGCTATCTGTCCCGTATTCATTATCGATAAGTAAATAGAGCCTCCCAGGTAACAGAACCCACAGAGGTTTCCGGATTCTGAATTCGGACCGCCTGGATTCCGGACTTCCGAATTCCATTCTTTTGTATTGCGGAGTCCAAGATAAGCCTAAATAATTTAGCTTCCAAAAGCATCGTTTTGGCAAACCCTCTGTCATGTTCTTTTGCCTCCATATTTCTTTGTCTTTGTGTTTTTAAGGCATTTGCTTTTTTGATATTTTTTTAAATGCGGGTACACAGATCTCAGTAATCAGCTAATTCTTGCTTGATTCTAAGTAATCAGCTAAAATCTTAGGCCATCACGGCATTCAGTTAACCCACTCATAACCCCTTATTTTGAAACCTCTTATGATTGGCAGTTGAACATATAAAGACTTCGGAACTACCAAAAGTGGATTCCGGATTCTGAGCTCTTTGGATGCCAGTTTCCAAATCAAATCTGGATTCCGAATTAGTTGTGGATTCTGGATTCCAATTTATAATCCAATTTTTGCTGGCATTCGGATTCTGTTATATGGGTCGAAAATGGATTTTTTTTGGCTGGGACATAACAATGTGAAATAAACTTGGGTATATCATCCAGATCTTTTTACAAAGAAAAACTTCCGAGTCCCAAACGCGAGCCCCTGACTCTCTAACTACCGTTCACACGCTACACTCTTACCCTAATGGATAGCCCCGAGTATTTGTTCACCACAAAATACATATTTACCATCTTATTTGTGTTTGATTGACAGGTGTCGGTTATTTACCGCCACAAGTCGATTGGAGTAAATATCTACTTTGTAGTTGTGCGACTTACAGTACTGGAGAGAAACCCGGTAAGTTTAATTAAAAGGCTCCAACTTGATTTTAACAAATTAACTATCTACAATTCCTCCCGGGAGATATTCCCTCTATTGATATGAAGAGGTGCTCGTCGTCGAAATTGACATTTTGATTGATTTTAACGGTTTTCAAAAAAAAAAGGTCTATTAAATTAGAAAAACGGTATTTTATAGGGAGGCAAAAAGACAACAAGCAGTTGTTTTTCTGCAGTTTTCTCCTGCTGTTTCAAAATCGATGCTTTGAGGCGTATCTCAGGGTCGAAGAGTTTTACTGGCCTTGTACAACTCCAAGAATTTTCCATCCAACCATCTATTGGTCAATCTACTGTAATATTGACCTATACACCAATACAATCGTAAATTTCAGCAAACCTATTATCTTTTGACTTTTGACTTTTTGTTGCAGAGCGAAATCAAAATTTCTCCACATCCGATGCCAAGTCTTAACTCAATTTGTCGATGGGGGCATAAAATGCGACGAGGAGTCGACACAAAGACACCAGCCTTTTACGATCAGACGGTTTTTGTCACAAAGTAATTATCTGTGAAGACTATGATTGTAAATTTTGTTTATGCGTGTATCTGATACATATGTATGTATGTATGTATGTATATAGATAGGTATGTAGGTAGGTATGTATGTTTGTTTGTATGTACGTATATATTTAATTATGCACGTATTTGTGCATGTATGTATGTAAAAATATATGTAAGTATGACTGTGCATGTATGTATGCTTGTCTGTGCGAGAACGTTGGTTAATATTAGAAAATACAAGTCACTTAACTTCCACTTTGTTGATCTTTTGACATTGACTAAATTACTTACGACATTGATATAATTTTCCATTAATGTGGTTTTTTTTCTTCTGTGTAGGAGAAATTTTGGACCTTCAGGTACGGAGACCGAATAGTTTACCAATCTCTTAATGCAGTTATAACTAGTAAATGAGAAATCAATCGAGAGATTTCAAGAGGTCTTAAACCTTTTTTTGTCTTAACTAAGTTTTTCTCTGTCGCTAGAAAGTCACAGGTAATTCTTTACTTTCTTAGCAGGTGTAGGTTTGAAGGAAAAAGGATGTACAGTTTCTGTTACATGAAGATAATCCTCTTGAAGGGTAGAGGAGGTCTAATTGGTTACTCAATAATCTTTTAATTACTTCTCGCATTTTTTGATTAGCATCATTTTAAAATGAGTTTTGTGATTGTACCCTTACTAGAGAATCTGTTACGGCTGTTCAAAATAAGATCATCAAGTTATTGTTCATGTACATTATATAAATTTTTTCGGTAGTAAAGAACAAGGGTGAAAGTATCAATGTTTCTCTCTGCTTAGTAGGAGGTACTGTACGAGTATATGAATTCATACATTAAAAAAGTAAAGTAAATTGGTGCATTCATATAGCGCCCTATCCATGTACATGCTCAAACGCGCTTTACAATGATCAATTTACCCCCAGCAGACGGGAAGCATATATAGGCGCAATTGGCAGCCGCTTCAAAGCGGTCCATGTATGCTGGTATTCATTTTACCGACCCGGAAGGGTGGAAAGCTTAGTGGCCTTTAGCGGGAAAGGTCACCCAAGTATTCAACTTTCGACCAGGCCGGGGATCGAACCAGGGACCTCAGGGTTGGAAGGCAGAGATCTTACCACTGCACCAACCCCTCTGCTATTATTACCATTACTTATGACGTATAGTTTTGATTGTCATGTTGCTGGGAAACCGATTGAAGAATAGATGCACATTTTTCAAAATCCCAATAACGAAGGGAAGGGGTTCCAACTTATCTTTTACTCTCTTTGGTTAAAATGCTATATATTAGAAATACTGAGAAGATAGACACTGCAGTTTTTGGTGCTGGGTTCTCTGTAATTTCTTTCGAAAAGAAAAAATCTATAGAGAAAAAACAGAGCCTATGCATAAATGACAGCGATTTAAATATTGTTTATCTACATTCAAATCATCCCTACTACCCTCATTTTCGGTAACACATTCTTTTGAAAGTTTTGCTCAAGAACGAGGCTAGTAGGGCGAATTTGAATGGCGACATATTTAGTACTGTTACAATTATTATTTACAGGTTACGCACCCGTCTTTGGTATGTGCTACCGACAGAGGAGTTGTACTCTCAACGCTGACGATGGTTTTGGGTCAGCTTTCATCATTGCCCACGAGACGGGACACACGTAAGATAGATCAATTCCGCTACAGTTACTATTACTCTTACTGTACTACTACTACTACCACTACTACTACTACTACTACTACTACTACTACTACTACTACTACTACTACTACTACTACTA
>JAOBRD020908760.1:0-12563 GCA_027575215.2 Hydrozoanthus sils | reverse complement strand
ATTATTATTATTATTATTATTATTATTATGAGATAAAAATGTGAATAAAAAACAATTTAGATTTGGATTTTCATCTTCTGAATGCAAATGCAGTTCTGCATTAGTGCTGGAAAATTCATTTTTGCAAACAGATAAATGGGGCTCAATTATCAGGGGTTTCCGTTTCAGGTGGGATGTGGGGCACGTCAATCAGTTGTTTGACATGTAACATCTGGTAGTTCACATTGTGTTTAAGTGTGGAAATTGTCAGTTGTGATGACACAGACTCTGACATTGATACTGACTTGATTTTGCATTTGGATCTGCCAAAGACAAACTCTAGAGAACAGTTCTTTAGAGGTCAGGGATTCGTCTCATTGGAGGCAGTTTTGAAATCTTTGTTTTTTTTAGTTGACAACTAAAAAATATTCAAATAACTGCAAAGTGATTGATTTTATAGTTGCCAATTAATCAGTCTTGAAATATTTCATTCTTTATGACCTCACTAGTTTTAAGCTCCAAAAAAGGGCAGTTGAAGGGTCTAGTGCAAAAACGATGCAAGTGACTTTTGATGGAGTTGTCATATCTGCCTACATTTTTACCATTATCTCTCACAACCAATGGGAGAATTTAGCACTTCATTTAAAGTCACATCATTTTTGCACTAGACCCTTCAGTTTTTCAAATTTCCTGGAAGAACATGCTCCCAGACACCCCCACCCCCCCCCCCCATCCTTTTTGGTTCCTTTGTTTATTTATGCAGCATCATTGAAAGTGAAAACTTCTTTTTTCTCATAGGTCACTGTGAATGTAATAGCTGTATTCCAAATCAGTTCCAATGCAAGAATACTGGCAAGTGTATTCCCCACTCACAAAAGTGTGACTGTAGAAATGACTGCAGTGATCAAAGTGACGAACTCGGCTGCAAACCTATTGAGATTGACGCTACTGGAAAGAATCAAGGCGACTTGAAAAGCCCTGGCTACCCTTTAGGATATCAGACAAAGCTCTCATGTACCTTCAAAATAATTACCCATGATAAAAATCATCAAATCAGGCTGGAGTTCAAGGACTTTTCAATTAAACAGCCAGCGAATTTCTTACAGACGTGTCAGGATTATTTGGATTTAGAAAATGTTCGTGATACTAATGACCAGCAGTATCAATGCAAAGCTTTGCACTGTGTCTTTTGTGGCTCTGAGGCACCATTACCATCATTTTCAAAGGATAATAACATCACTTTGATATTCAAGTCTAATATTTTCTCATCTCAGACAAGGGGATGGCATGCAGTTTGGTACAATGAATGGTAATTTTTTAATTTGTTTTTGAATGAATTATTCAATGATATCTTTGAAAGACTTTAAAACACTTAGCTTCTTGTGATCATCTTCAGAGACATCAACTTTGACGCCTGATTTTTAATGTTATCCCTCATTTGTAGCAAGGTCTGCCTCTCAAAGTAACAATTTTTTTAACTTCGTAAAAATAATTACGCACTTTAATTTAATCAGTTGAATAAAAATAGGAAGTTTCGTTTCACCAACCCAAATAGTCAACCAGTTTCATTTGAAGGAATATTATATTTATTGTTTTTTTCACATTGAATGCTCTTTCAAATTATTGAAGATGTGTGAGGCTTTACATACATTGAAGAAAACTAAGAAGAATTCCATTGATAAAAAATGTGTATGTATGTAGGCATGCACTGGTAAGCGGCATTTGTCTGTCCAAAACTATCTATTTGTTTGCTTGTTTGTTTCTTAATTCTTGTCATCAAGCTCTGTTTAAATACAAGAAATACAAGTAAGTAAACTTGTTTATCTGTCTACAGTAGAAAATGTATGTAATTTATAACCATTTTGTTATCTCCCCAGGAAATCAGGCAGAGGTAGTTCTGTCGATGGGGGAAACACTGTGCCTGACAATACCAATAACTCCCAAGACAATGCTGATACTGTAATTCATGGTACTACATTCTTCCTGCTGGTTTTTATGCCAGTTGTTGCCATATTTGGTGTGGTTTTCACATATCTCAGATGGAAAGGCCGATCAGCTGTTTTCAGGGCTCATTCTCAGCTACGGAATGGTTTGATTGCTTCTGAGGTTGGTCCTGCTGTTGAAGAACCAGCACATATTCTTAACAGTACCAACACATTTGGACCTCGTTTGCCAGGTTATAGTGAGGTGTCAACACCATTGGAACCCCCACCACCTTATGTTGCACTGAATGAAACCAACAGTAATACTCCAGTATCCAGCGGTGAGGCTGTGCCTCCACCTAGCTATGATTCTGCTGCAGGAAATGCGGATTGTTCAAATGATTCTCTGTCAGCTGTGGGTGTCCAAGATTCTACACCAGAAGTGTCTGTACAAGCAACAGGTGGGTCTTTCGAAAATCACACATTCAAATATTAAGTAAATAAAATTATCTCATTTCCTTAACAAATCTCTTCTTCTCTTCCAAGGCTTTACAGCTTTCTTTTCCAACTATTAGGGAAGAATTATTAGAATGTGGTGTAGTTAGTAATCAGTTAAAGTTTTAGCTTGATACATACCTTAGATAATTTCGGAGAAATGAGCCTTTTAAAACTCCAAAATTTACAGTTAATTATTTGGAGTTTATGCAACTCTTGCCACCCAGCCATACAATCTTTGTAATTTAAAACTTTGGAAGCCTAGTTTCTCTTAAAGTCTTCTGTGTAATTCTTTAGGGTACTCTATCGAATTTTGGACTCATTTTGTCTCAATGTTGAAGTATTATTTATGTTAATGAGGCAACTGTAAGCAATGATATCATACCGAGGTCCGCCTATAGAGAGAGTATGGTACTAGATAATTATTCTGTCACTACAACCGGCTATCATATGATTTTTAGGTAATGTAGCCTTCACATCCAGTTTGGTACACAACAGCTGGGAATCTAATAGTTACTCTTCACTTTTTCAATAATAGCAGCAGGTAATTTCTTTTTAATTCCATGACAAAATTGAAGTTTAATGCCTTTTTAATTTTATGAGAGGCTTGTAGCACAGTTTTGGGTAATAGTGACAATTGAGACTGTCCCCAGAAAATGTTTTTGCAGGGTTCCCATGGGGTCTTAAAAAGTCTTTTTTTATATTTTTCTTCTTTCTTTCTTTTAAAATTTATGAAATTTAAAATAGTTTTTATATCTTGTAATCAATTTTTTAGTGCTGCACATATTTGAAACACTGCTGTCTTTCTTCGTCTTTGTTGGATTCTGTCCAGAAATGGAAGCAGCTGCATCCGTTGTATTGGTCTGTGAATGTTGGTCTTTAATATTTTATGCAAGGTCTTAAAAAAGTCGTAAAAAGGTCTAAAATTTGATCAGGTGTTAGCTGCAGGAACTTTGTTTTTGATTATCTGAAGTTGACCCTCCCATAGAGTCATCATGATTATAGGATAGTACGTAGTGTTGAGTTAAGTGTTTTTTACTAATTTACACTATTTTAAAATGATTAATTGATTTAATTGATTTCTATTGCAGATCCAGCTGTGGCAGCACCAACTGAGCAAAGTTCAGTTGATAAGAACATGTAAAATATAGAGCTCAAAATTAACATTTTTCTTCTAGTAACCAGCTGGCTATGTGAGACATGTGGTAGCCTGAACTCGAGTTTTAGTTTCAACATGTAATCAGTACTCCATCTGCATATGTAGTTTCTTGTGCAAGAAGTAATGCATTTGTTTCCAGATTTGTTTGCTCAAGAAAGTGCATAAGCTTTGTTCATTCATTACATTATTTTTCATTTCATTAGAAACAATTATAACACTTAGTTAATCAGTCACAAAGGTTCCACACAATTTTGTAATAGCCAGCTTGCTACAAGTTGTAAAAAACTAATAGCCAATGTTTATTTCTGGTAGCGATGGCCACCTATAGGTGGCAAGTTTGAGCCCTTAAATATTATAATAATTAGGAACAAGGTCTAGGGTAAATGCAGAACTTGTAACATAAAAATTATAATGATTAGGAAAGAGGTTTACTGTTGTTAGGGTGAAGTGTAATGGCCGATCTACTAAGCTTGCAACTTTCCATTCATGCTTTCCTTTCAGCTACAGTGGAACTCCACATTGCAGCAGACTTATTAATCCTTTCCCTGCAAAGCTGCCCTGTTGCCACTGGAATCCATCTTGGCCATATGCCAAGATGAATTTTATCATCATTCCCCGAACGACCAGTGCTCAGTTGTCCAAAGGGTGGTAAACCTTAACCCTGGGTTAAGCCAAAACTCCCACAGTAATTTCTTGTCTAAGGGAAGGTTTACAGTTCTTGTGAAATACCGTTTAGATTTTCCACTGATAAAACTTGCCAATTCCAAAATTACAGCTCAAATCAGTTTTTGTAAGGCCGGAAACAAGAATGTAGGTTAAAAATTAACCCCGCAATATAGTGCTAAATGGCCTTTGAACAACTGGGCCCAGGCATTAGTACAAAGACTTGTTTACATCCGTGGTTGATTAGGTAAAACTTTACTACAGGATATACATATATAGCGGAGGGGTTGGCGCAGTGGTAAGATCTCTGCCTCCAAATCCTGAGGAGCCCAGTTTGATCCCCAGCCTGGTCAAGGGTTGAATATTTGGGTGACCTTCTTTCCTGCTAAAGGCCAGCCACTCAGCTTTCTATCCCTCTGGGCTCGGTAAAATGAGTGCCTGCATATATCGACTGCTTTGAAGTGGCTGCCTAAAGCGCATATTTATATATGCTTCCAGTCCGTTGGGTGTAATTAACTGATCATTATAAAGTGCCTTTGAGCATTCATATGGAAAAGGTGCTTTATAAATGCATCACTTTACCTTATATACATCCATGGCAGGGAAGGGGTTAATATGGACACAAATAAACATGGTTATTAAAGTCACTTGTTTGGTCCTCCAACCAAGTTGCCACTGAATTTTTAATAAGAAGGCTTGCTAATACAGTCATCAAAATTATTTAACTCGGCCAACTTTCTCTGGCCCATTGGTGACTGCATTAATAGGGTTCAACTGTATATCAAGTGATGTGTTGCTGAATTCTCCCAACCAAAACACATACTACAACATGCTACCAGTTTAGGAGAATTTTGCTTTTCATCAATAGTTTTACTATGTTTGATTAATTCTCATAACTTTCATTTTGTAAGGTTAAATATAGGGAGAGGTAAGTTAGACATTGATAAACTGGCTGGGGCTTAATAGTTTAAACTACAACACACCCTTCACAGTTGTGTTCACTGGTACAACTCTAGTATGTAGAAACAGTATATCCTGTGTTGTTTAATAGAGATTATTTTAGAAAGACTATTAGTATTGATAATGCATGCAAATTTATAAAAATTATAAAAACAGACTTTATGATAAATTAGTCCATTTTTGGAATAAAGCGATGCACTTATACTTTCCTTTTTGGAGCAGTAGGTTTGTAATAACTTGAGGGGGAGGTACGTGGGAGTCCAAAATTAAAGGTATATTAAGGAATAATTTCGATAATACGTGCACTCTGATTGGTCAAGGACCATTTTCTATATCTGGACGTCATCAGTTGTTATTATTTTATAAAAGCTTTAGAAGATATTAATTTCTGTGTTTCCATACTCTGTTGGAAACACTTGGGATTGTTAGCAGAACACTCGAAAACATTTTGAATCACTTGCTTTCAACTCGTGATCGAAACCTTTTCTCGTGTTCTCTAAACAATCCCGCGTGTTTCCAACAGAGTATGGAAACACGGAAAATATGTTCAAAAGCTTGATTGATAATAATGTTGGTAGTCTATTGAGGTGAGGGATTTATATTTAGATTTCAGTTTAGTACCTGTGTTCAATACTGTTTTGTTAACCATTTTGTGCTTTCAACTAACAGCTACCTTCTATTTTTGTTTTAACATCTTGTATCTCCTTAATGTGACATTATTTTTAAAAAAAGGCACATCTAGAACATTCTAAATAAATAACTCGGTTTTTTTTTTGGATTTTTAGGGTTAAAAAAATTGAATGCTGAGTTTTGTCAATTTTGTGTATTCGTTATTCATCATTTTGCGCAAAGAATTCAGAATAGCAGGAATTGGCTGCTGATTATGTTTCCTCCAAATTGAAGTAATTTATTTCGTTCTTCTGCGGTTTTTGAGACCCGCGCAACAACTTTAAAATTGTGCCGCAAGGACCTTCGCGGCACTTTTTTGGTACATCTTTACTTTGCAGTAAGTTAGGTCGATATTATGTAATCGAATGCCTTAAACCTGGGACACAAGCGATTTTATACGCCGATCACAGCGAATTTGATCACCTACGAAACTTGGCGTATTTAATCGCTTGTATCTAACATGCTAGATATGGGCGATTTTATACGCTAGTCGCTGCGATCAGCGAAATTTGCTATCGCAGTAGGTGACATACTAAACGAATTTGAGCGAGTTTCGCCAATCGCAGCAATCGACGTATAAAATCGCTTAGTGTGTCCCCTAGTGAACGATCGGTAATCCTAGTTTTTCTTTTTCTTTGGCTGTTCTACACGCTTTTTTTATAAGAACCAGTAAATTGCAGTGTTCTTAATTTTTCGGCGATTTAAGCCGCAAATTGATCTTGAATTGTTCTTATTTCTATACATGTGTGGTTTAAATCGAAAAAGAACTAAGCCAAAAGTACTGCAACGCATGAATAATGTATTGGAAAACCAATTGTTAGGAACAAACTCCATGGCATGTATATGTATAAAGCGTATAAATTGAGGTAAAAACTGATTAAAAGACAGAAATTGCGAATCATTTTTTCGTTAGTCATTGTTTGTTAAGTTAGTAATTGTGATCGAAGCTTGGTGGGGTTTTTAAAAAAACTGGCGACACAGCTATCGAGAGCGAGCCTCAGCTTGTTCTTAAACTTTGGCCAATCTGAGTTCCGCTGTTCTTATAAAGTTGTCCTTATAAAAAAAGCCGTGTATACGAGTTGTGAAAATTTGACAATAATTTTTGCGCACGGTACATTGAAAATTTGGCCGAGCCTCGTTCTTAAACTTTCGGCGATTTGAGCCTCAAATTGTTCTTAAACTCTTCTTGTTACTATGTGTGGTTGAAATCGAAGAAAAACTAAGCCTAAGGTTTTGCAATACACACATGTGTGAAAACCTGCGAATTATTTGTTAATCATTCTATATTGTCACAGCAGTAAAGACTGAAACCCAATAAAGTTCGAAAAAATTAGCTATCGAGCCCGAGCCTAGACCAAGTTCTTTTTTTTAAAGTTGTTCATATAAAAAAATGTATAGTAGTTTATTTTTCCTGCTCACGCACTTGGAAGTAGCGTGAGTCGCAGCTAGTCTAGACACAGACACCCCAAGCTTGCAGCAAGTCTAAATGTAGACAATTTCCCATACAAAGCCAAAATTTTAAAATCACCCACCTTGAGTTCACCTTATGTTTGTATCTTGTGTATATTCTGGGCGCGATTGGAGGTGTTTTCGAGGGAGTTTTTGCGATCGCTGTTCCACTCGTAAGGAAAAAGTAAAGGCTAGAGACCTTAATTTGAACCTTTCCCCACGCTAGGAACGATAATTACCGTAATACAAAACAAATCTACTAAAAAGTCGGCTGCCATGTTCACAAATAAATGCCCTTAACACCAGTTGTCATCCCGAACTAATTGGTTTGCGAAAGTCCGCTCACAATGACGTTTTCCCAATAGATTTTTCACCGTTTCTGCTTCAAAAATCAGCGAGGTGCAACCGGATAGTGAGCCTGAAGTCATCAACGGTCGTTTAGCGACTGCGCAATCCAACCAGGCCAGGGTACCAAGGTGTATGAATTTGTGGTAGGCAGATCGGACTTAGTCCAGCGCACTATCAAAACAATTCTCGATCCACAGACCCGGCCATAGCCTGTACAAGCAGCAGCTTGATTCCACAGATGCTGGTGCCCTTGTAGCAGCTTTCTTTTTTCCCTGTTAACTTCAGCAACGACGTTTAACTTAAGAGGCGTTAAGCACCAGACGTCAGTGTTTCCACGGAGGCAACCGGAAGTCTAGTATCAGTAGTTGATCGAACGTGTTCTTGCACACGCCATGTAGTCGTGGTGATCGTTATGCGGAAGCCGCCAAGACACTTTTCACCTCCTTGGCGATCACCACGACTACATGACGTGTGCAAGTACGCGTTCGATCAACTACTGATATTAGACTTCTTGTTGGCTCCCGTGGTAATGCGTCGATCAAATCGAAGCTTAAGCATCCCCCCGGGCATTTGAACTTTTGAAATTTTTCTGGTCAAATTCCCCACCCCTGGGACAAGATTGCCGATCAAATGCCCCACCATTTATAATGGATTTGTGATCAAACACCCCCACCCCCGGGACTGAAATTGAAAAAATGCATTCATTTCTCGTTTCTTTGTACCTTACAAATCGAACTACCATGCGATGATTCATTGTTATTTTTTATTTTAAAAACGTTCTTAAATGCAACTATTAAAATATGTATAAAGCAAGATAAATCTTTTCTAGTTCCTTTCAATCACGGCTTCTAATGACAAAAAAATAACTTAGGTGTCTTGCGTCGCCAGCTGTGCTTGTTTTCTAGCTTGGGTTTCTGCGGCTTTCTTGGCAGCTTTGCCGCGATTTTTTTTTTCCTTTGAAGATGATCTAACGAAATTTGTACCTCCTCGGTTTTGTTCAAATGCCTGACCCTCCCCCTCCCTTACGTTCAAATGCCCGATCCCTGGGACACACCCAGATGTCAAAATCCTGCCCCCCGCAGGCATGAAAGCTGTTCAAATGCCCCGGGGTTGCCCGGGGGGATGTTTAAGCTTCGATTTGATTGATGCATAACACAGACGTCTGGTGCTTATAAGGTCTCTTTTTTTCGCCTCTGCTCGAAGGGCTTGGCGGCAAGTCTTCTTCCACTTGTTACGATCTCCCTGTTATCGGGAGGCAGACCAATTACGAGCATGTCTCTCTTGCAGACAACCCTGAATCAAAGCTTACGGGTCTGCGCTGCAAACAGGCCTATACCCAAGTTCTAGACCCCCATAAAGATGTCCTTAGGGATTCGGCAATCATCCATTCGGCGGACATGGCCCAACCAACTGAACCCGATTGTTCGAAAGCCGATTAACTCAAAGAACAGGATTAACTCTTAACAAAACCTATTGGTTGTCATGGTAATTAATCGTGGATAGGGCTAATTATCGTCTTTGAATAACTCGACCCAAGGAGGGTGTACGAAGAGGGAATGGATCTGCTCTTTCAAGAACTGCACCTTATCCTTCCTTCCAGGAAATGGGTAAGACGCGGGGGAGGTTTTTCCTGCCCTGCAGTGTTTAAAGGCTAGGTAGTTCAGAAGTAAGGTGAAGGTGTGAACTTTACAGGCGTTGTTGACAGTAATTTTGGTCTTGGTAGCGTGTTTCTTGTTTCCCCATACATGAGGGGAAAGCTTTGCCATGGTGGTTGCAGCCTTTCTAATTCTTTCCCAAGCCCTGCATCCAGAGAGTCTGAGGAAGTAGAGCTGAGCGAGGTAGGTGAATTGCGGGGCAGCGCATCTATGTGTAGTCTTTGCTGGTTGATGCACCTTGACAGATTCCATTCGTCCCCTGCCGATGCCGAGGTTGAAGTCATCGAATGCATTAAAAAACCGGTCAGGAAGGTGTTGGAGCTTTTCTTCACTATGTGTGATGAGGGCTGCATCATCGGCGAAAAGGAAATCGCACATGCAGCGTACTTTGCAAATTTTGGTCTTCGCTCGTTGGCGTGCTGCAGGGTTGAAGACAAGAATTCAAAAACAGTACAGATCGTCGGGAAATATACCCGAAAAAGCACCAAGGCGTGAAAACTTTCGAACCTTGTTTGTTTTGTTTCTGCACCCCTAAAGAGTACCACCTTTTTATTTTCTAATTGGTTCGATTTTTCCTAAACACTCTTCAAAATAAAAAATAAACTAAACTTTGCCAAAGAAAATTTTTTTAAGTCAACTAACCAGCGTTTGTGTGAATGGAGGTTTCAACGTTGGCGACAAACTTGTTCCCAGCCCGTAAGTTCACGTGTATCTCGCCTCGGTATACCAGCAGTTAAAGCCACTTAGTTGTATGTGCAAAAACACGTCCTTTCAGTTTCTTGTCGCACGCGCTGCAACATAAAGGCTTTTGTTATCGTCTGTCATTTTCGGTTTGCTGTAGGAAAGGCTGGAAGTAGTGTGTAGGACAACTGATCAAGGCTTTCACTAGAGAAGCCGAAACGTTGTTTTTAAAATATTTTAACGCGTGAAAACCGTAAAGTGTTTAGATTTTAACAATCTTATATATATCAAGACTGGGGACATTTGCTTAGCTTGTCGGCGCAAAAAAAGGAGCTTACATTCATTCTTGTTTTGCTAGATTTCTCTAGGCAGGGACGAAACTGTATGTGCGACGATATCAGAAGACTCTCTTCTCCAAGAAACAAAGCTTGTTTTGATTTAGTGTGGTTTGTAAATTAAAATAATAAGGGCATACACTGAAGATTGAGAAGCTGCAGTCTCGAAAAATTCAACTGTTTTCCTTTTAACACCTTCAATTATTCTTTAAACTAGCTATTCCCTCAGATAAGGTAAATGCTGTCGAGCACGGGTTTGGTATAATTCGAATCGTGTTATCGATCGATTGTTTACAATGGTTCTTACGATTATTTCCCTCTCGTCTTTGCTATCAAGTCAATTCGGCATGACTATAAACGCTAAGTTATTTAGTGACAAATTTGCCGAGATTATGAACTGAATAACTTATACCGTTTAGTCACGACAGATTGACTTGAGAGTTTTATAAACAGTTTTACTTCGGAATCTTTTCCTCGACGCGGGTCGGACCTCAGGGGGAGAAACAATCTGTTGACTGTTGGTGGTACCATGCAGCGGACAATTTGACTGGGGTGCACCTGGCTAGACTGCAGGGGGAGCAAGATGAAGGAACGAACGAAAACATTGCACTTTCGAGACACGACAGATTGACTTGAGAGTTTTACAAACAGTTTTACTTCGGAATCTTTTCCTCGACGCGGGTCGGACCTCAGGGGGAAAAACAATCTGTTGGTGGCACCATGCAGCGGACAATTTGACTGGGGTGCACCTGGCTAGACTGCAGGGGGAGCAAGATGAAGGAACGAACGAAAACATTGCACTTTCGAACTTAAAAACTGTGATGTTCAACGCTAAAATGGCTAATATATGTCGCCAATCTTTTGGCACTCGATTCGTTCGGTAAAAATACGTATTCACCTACAAATATTTGCACGAAAATGTGATATACCAACCATAATACAAGAAAAGTGGAGTTGAAATGAGACGGAATGACCGAATCCATTCCAAAATCATGATTCTGAACGCCTAATATACTTGTCGCCAACATTGCACTTGCTCAACTCGGTAAGAATAGTGGGATGTCTCGCTTCGCTCGACAGCAACGACTTCCAGTCCACCTGATAACTCGAACCTAGCGATGACTTGATCCCTTCTTAAACATTTTCAGTAAATTTACCCTCGCTAACTCGAAGGTTTTCAGATCGAGTTATCAGGATTTGACTGTACTTTTAAACATCAGCCACATATTTACCCATAATGCACCACTCATAGCTTTAGTTGAGTGTGAAGTCGAGTTATATTTTCATACGTTATAGCAGCTCAGGCAATACTTTAGAAGTAATTTCAACCTTCCCCAAAGTAATTTTGGGTTTTTCCTACAACTGAATCAAAATACAAAACAGCAGCTCCTAAGCTATCAAAAAACCATGTAGCTGCAAAGGTATTAGAGAATTAAGGTTGTTATTGCATTCACTTTCTAGGTGTTGACGAAAATCCTGGATTTTGAACTTCATCAAGGCAGTAGTTTCGCACGCGAGTGAGTCCCTTGGTTTCTTTCAAGCGAATACTAGAGAGTTTTAGACTCGTCAAAGAGTGCGAGATTTCCCCATTTGTCATACTGAACGTGCGAAAAATCACGCCATCTCATTGTTTTGTCAACATCTCGTTGTATACAACGAAATGGCGTGATTTTTTTCGCACGCGCAGCTGACGAACGGGAAAAATTCGTATTCGTGACGAATCTAAAATTCTCCACTCTCGAACCAGCGGACCCGGGTCCTGGAAACTAAGTCGATTTTACCCAGCTACTTTAGAAAATAGCACTTTCTTTGTTGTCCCATCCTAGAAAAACAGCAAGAGCTCGCTCGATTATTACCTTCGTAACTAAACTCGATATGACTATGTACAATGTTTTCATTCCGGGGAATTCATGTCTCTAGACTGGAAACACGGCTGTTTCCTAGCTACATGATATGGCAGATCATTGTCTTTAGAGGTATCTTTCTCGTGCCCCCATAAACTTGTCTTTAGTCAACGGATAAATATACAGATTTAGCCCTGCTGCGTAAGCTTGGCGTAGACTCGTGTCAAAACACAGAAGCGTATGAAAGGCGTGTGTTCTATTTTCCCCCCACTCGACTGATAAGCTCGTCGCAAATCGCCGTAAGTTCCTTGTTCTCGTTAACCTGAAAAACAAATTAAAAAAAACGTTTCAGGATCCATTTTAATACAAACAATTTTTACCATCACTAGTAACAATCCAAGCAC
>JAOBRD020908653.1:0-12563 GCA_027575215.2 Hydrozoanthus sils | reverse complement strand
CCCATCCCAACATAAAATCGAAGGAGCTAAAGCATAAAGCGTGTTGTGTCAAAGATATATTTTCTTAACCGTTGTAAACTTGTATCTGTTTCAGTTTTGGAATGGTGCTGATTATAACACGGGATGAACACATTTCACTAGTTGCTATCAAATCTGTTTGGTATTCGGACATTATGGTGTTTTTCTGCCTTTTGGGTATTGGCAATCTTTAAATAACCCCCCCCCCCCCTCCCCCTAATTTAATAAGCCCCCTATCTGCATCTGGAAGGTCAAAAAAATATATAATCCCCCAGGCGCTTTTAAGAGCAGTTATGGTTATAAGTTAATTAGGAAGATAGATCAATCATAGTTGTACAGCTTTCCGTAACATCCTTTAAGTGCAAATGAAACAATTTTTTTTCTTAATTCAGTATTTCAATTTTTATGATCAAAAGATTCACCAGATTTTTGTTTTCGAAAGATGTCGGTAATCCTCGGTACATGGCTACAAAATTGGCCCGTGGACTGGTCACGAGTTTAGCACCGTGACGTAATAAGGTTTGCAACGATTGTTTAACCTATTATCATAATTACTATCATAACCAATTTTTGCTGAATGTCTTGTGAAAGCGAATTGATTTTTTTTTCGGGTCAGAAAGTAGTTCAGTTCTAATTTGCAAACCTTATGACGTAGGCACTGCGGTCACATGACTATTTGACTGAGCGCAAAGTGGGCCATTTTTATGGCGTGAATGGCCGTGTTGAAAACCGTAAAACAAAGGAAATTTGATTTTTTCGAAAAACCTTTGGTAAATCTGATGTTCATACATATTGAACCACTGAATTGAGACTAAAAAATTCCGTATTCAATTTATAGTAAAGTCGGTTGTCTATGTTAATTGCGGTGAAATATATACACATATATATGTGGCCGGTGAGTTCAAGTTGAGTTATCAAATCAAGAACTACGACAGGCCACCACTTCTAACTACATAAGCCCTGATCGACTCGATCAATCCACCCTATCGCTTTGGTTTGAAGCCATCTAATACCAAAGCGTGTGCCACTTTGTGATAACCTGACGCGGGTTAGCTATCGCGTCATACCATTGTTTTGTTTCTGTGACGTCACTGATGCCGATGCCACCAATCAGAGTTCTCCCAACAATATGAGTGCTTTTTAGGATATTTTTACACCTATGAACTGCTTCGATTTCCAGGATGGCTTTCTTCAGAAAGATTTTCTTGAGATAGAAAGAAAAGTTCTCGTAGAATAATATCTCGATGTGACCATTTTTCTTCAATGAAGTGTTGAAAGACTGTTGTAGCTTGTTCTCAGCTAGCAGTGCAACGCTGATGAAAGACTCTGGGGAGAAACAATCGAAGTCAGTTATTAAAATTAGCCTGCTTGCTGGCGGTTAGATTTTTTTGCGTGGAAACTCACAGGGCACGGTATTGCCGCCATCTTGGATGGCATTGAATTGGGAACGAGCGAAAAATTGTAGTATTTTGTTCCTCCTCCACCCCCTCCTTTTCATTTTCGCTTGCTCACAATACCGCTCGACCACGAAGAAGAGCGGTATTGAAAATAAAGCTTCTATTACTATGAAAATAAAACTTCTCATATATAACTTATAAAAGAACTAAGACATTTATTAACAACAAAACGGGAACTGATAAAACAAAGCGAGCTACTGGAGACGAAAGGAAAATTCTTCCAAACTTTTTCCATGAAAAGTATGTGTTTTAGTTGGGAGAATTGCCAATAGATCTGGGAGAGGAAGGTTAAAAAACGATTGAGATGAGAAAACTGGATGTGGACACACCAGCTTACGACTAGGGCGAAACTTTTTTCGCGGCCTGGTATTCGTCCATACGTATCGTGATTCTGATTGGTTGGTTCCTTTTGGCGGGAACAACAAATTTGGTCGACGCGCGCCGACATCCAGGACTGACGTATTCACTAAAGCTATATACAAAAACAATTTTTATTTTAATCATCATTCGTTTAAAGCAAAAATAAAATTTATCTTTTTAATGACAATGTCAAAAGAAAACAAACAAATGCAGGATACAGAAGATTGTCGTCATTTGAAAAGGTACTGAACAATAGTTATTAGTTGTTTTCAAATCTACCGAAAGGCTCGCAACGGCTGGACATTTGAGATATTTATACATCTATTAGAACTAGCAAGAGATGAGCCTCGAGGACGCGACCTCTAATCCTGCAGGTATAGCCGTTTTTGACGGGCACATTTGATCGTTAACACCCTGCTTTTAGTACCGATTACAAGATTTTTTCCGTCATTCCTAGGTCGCTTAGTCTTTTTCTGAAAAACTGCTCTCAGAAGATAGAAACACTGTTTTAGAAACCCCATGCATACTTCAAACAATTCGCAATGGGAGTATTTTCTTGCTTATTCTGGACTAGAGTGTTTGCAACATTGGTGTTCATAGCATACCCTCTCTAAAAACCTAGAGCGCCCTCTTCCCCCCTCCCCACAAACCTCCAAAACTGCTCCACACAGCTCTAGATGAACCAAGCTTTACCACACTGAAAATAAACTACGATCTATGTGTTTGGACGTAACACTGAATGTTTGTTTCTCGTGCTGAGCCGCCCGCCGTGACACTTGATCCAACTTACCAGAGCAGCTAACGCCGAACTTGTCGTGTTTCTCTCCACGCGGCTTACAGCTGAGGTTTTTTGCTTTAACAATGAAAACTTTCATTCGATTGGAGGTCGGGTCGTAGGACAGCGACACATTTAACTCTCCGGTTGGAAACTTGCACTGTTGTTCATCAAGGTCCTGTAGGGTTTATAACAAAACACTTAAGATAAAAACTGTGATTTGCGTTGAGTTAATGTATAAAATCTGTACCAAATATACTCAACAATTATTCCAAGCGCGTTGGATACGAGATGAATGAATAGACAAAGACGCGTGTAGCGCCAAGTTGGCTATAAATAATCTCATATCCAACAAGCGCGAATGGAAATTTTGTTTTATTAAATTTCTTGAGTTTTCCTGGCCTATCGACACTGGAAAATGGCAGCTAAAACTTATCCAGAACCAAATTCCAGTTTTGCAAAACTACAAAGTCAGTTTTCATGCATATATAGTCGATTCGGTATCATGAGCTGCTAACGAGATTGGTTGAGTGAGCCAATGTGGGCCCTGTTGTACGAAGCCTGGAGTTGTTAAGTGAGTGGAACATCCCTAAAGTAATGGGTAAAATCGTGTCAAACAACTTTCATTATAGTTTTGCAGCTGAAATAAACAGAAAGCACTTATCCGGCGCATAACTTATCCAGGCTTTGTACAACCGGCCCCAGAACGCTAGACACGCGGTATTCGAGTTTGAAAATTTAATAAATATTAACATTTTTTTCGTCTTTGTGAAAATATTTGCTGCAAGTAACGTTAAATATTTTTTTCTATAAAATTTCTAGTAACGTTGGCCGGGTGTGATGCAAAAAACCTTGATAAACTTACTGTCTTCCATTCCAGTGGAATAGCTGCACCGGAGGCAACAGGAACTGGGTTTTCAGGAAGTCATATAAAGAGTTATAGAGACCGATTTATTGACAGTTGACAAAGACTTCCTTCTGCTTTTGTTACGTCTTTCCCGTGCTGTCTTATCGGCTCCTCAATAGAGAAGCAATATTGACCCTTGATGTCTTTGGAGTGACTCGTCTATGCAACATAAAGCAAGAAATCTTGTGCACGCGTTGTGTGAATGTGTGGTGGCTTGGCGCGCGATTTTCGCGCCTAATATGGGAAAGCAATAATGATCGACGGTTGGGTATCTTGACTTGTTCTGTCGTGTCTTCCCTTGGTATTTTATTTCAGATTACAAAGTGAATCATTCTTTTTGTAGCAAACCTCTGAAATAGATTTATCTTTCAATCCAGATAATTTAATTTAAAGCCTCGATGTCCAAATATAAAACCGCAATCGTACAGTCCAGATCTCCACGTCCGAGGTAATACAACACTGAATAAAAATTATATCAGTCCCCCCTTTTGTAAAGCTGTAATACATACGTAACAACTTGATTTATAAAGATTTAAGATTTGTCTTTTCTAAGATCAAACTTTGATCCGCTACCATGAATCCCCGACGGTAACAGTTGAAAGTACTGCATGAGCCGGCCTATATCCAATTTTCAGATTCATATAGTAACAAAACAAATTGAAGCAAGATAAAATAAAACAGCCAGTGTCATTACCTTATAAGTATACAAAGGGAAGACAAGACACAATAAGAAGTCAGACACATTTAAAGGCGCTAAAATCGCGCGCTAAAATACCAGACGTTCACGAAGCGCGCACAACTTTTCCTTTTTGCTTTATATTGTATTGACGTGGCACTGCAAAGACATTAAGTCAATTTTGCTGCTCTATCGAGGAGCCGATAAGATAGCGCAGGATATCATTTGCAATCCAAACGATTCCGAACACAAGTTTGAACAGAGAAGGCCGGCAAACTAAACGGGAAACAGTCCGCACACCGTCAAAAATTGCAAAGAGTTTAACAGCTCGGTTTTTATAAGTTCAGAAGCAAATAGTGGTGAGTTGGAGGGCAGTAAAGAAAAATGGACCAGCCGGGTCCAATGAAAGCGTAAGTTAAATAGGCAAAATGGCTACTAATGAAGGAAATGAGTCACAAGAAAAATTTGTCACAGCTTATTGAATGGCGAGTGCAACCGCCTCCCACAATATCAATCACATCAATGCTTGTTTGACGTAATATTAACCCACGCCGAAGCCTTGTTTGATTGCCAGTTCAATTTAGTCCATTTGAAGTAAGAGGCGGAGAGGATGTGCTTTAAATTTAATTGTAAAACTCTTTTCGTGTGACTGTGAACTTTTTTACGAAGCAAACTTCCCAAACATTTCATGAAAAGCTCAACTGAATTTGGCAAAACAGTGGGCATTAAGATGCCCTTAATCTATCTTTTAACGAGAAGTTTCAAGACGAGCTAAATAAATGACCAGTTCATAGTCAAGACAAAAATTAGTCCATTGGGTTTATCAATATGGCACTCGCGCAAAGGATTGGATTACAATCTTTTTCCGCGTCAATTGAAATTGAAACACGACTTTTGTTTGATCTTTTTCTGCTCGTTATAGAATTCGAACCACTTTCCTTTCTATAAAGGACGAAACTGTTTCAGTAACTTTCATTTAAACACGCGTACTTTCTCCTTCAACTAAAAGTTATCTTAGTAGAGATAACCACGAACAATAGCAAAAACGTTTCGCTCAATTTTCTTGAAAGACGTTCTTGATGACTAACTTGTTGTTTTCAATAGGATTGTTTTAATTTATTAGGATATCGAAATGGAGGAAGACTACGAGGAAATCTGGAATATCTTATTACCTTCTTGTACCGAGAAACATTTTCAATAATGGCCAACAAAATAATATTAAACTCGGATGAATGGCCAGAATTAGTATTTCGTTTCATTTGGGAAAGGATTTGGTTTTCTGTCACAGAAGCAGTCTGTTACATACGATGACAGATTTTAGTTTTCATTGTTGGATCTTCAGCGCTGCCCAGAGCTAGACATTAGCATAAAATGCACCTGCACTGTTCAGTCGACTATGTTACTATATATAACCAACATCTTAAACTGAGTTTAGCCGCTACGTCGATCGCTTTATAACTTTTGAACTAGCTATAGCTCGAAAGCAAGTGCATGGATGTATTTTTGAGCACGGTTTTTAATATCCTTTGCTGGCAGTGTTACAAAACATGCAATGTAATAATAATTTAATACTAAGAATTTAGTGGACCGTTAATCGCATATTACTATAATATAAAATTATATATCTTTAGAAAAACAAAAAGGCATTTTCACTTTTATTTTTGAGGAAACTTAATTCAGTCAAAAAGGAACACTTCAAAGGTCTTTTTAGTTTGTAAAAAATATTACTTTATGATATGATTGAATTAAAGCTCTTTTTTAGAGGTCTTTTCATTCAGCAATCTTTTTAGATGACTTCGAAAAAGCTAAAAAAGGTGCGTTATGAATTCAAACGTTTGCTTCTACAAACGTCTTACTCTAAAATTGGTGCCACACGACTGTTCTTATATAGATCTTTTCAGTTTTTGCACGACAGAATTTACGGTTCTCGGATAGGAATACTTTCTTTAACTGTATTTTGAAGAAAATGGTCCGTCAAGAGAGAGAAAGAGACGCCATAATACTCGTTTGGAATTGTAAACCATATCTTATACTTACGCGAAGATCACACAAAGATTGGCTGTCCATCTCTCTTCGAAAGCCATTATCTTTAAGCTTGTCTAGGCCAATGAAAGAGTTGTTATTTTTTGTAGTTTTGTGGTTATCAGTTGTAGTAAATTCACTGCTGCTATCGCTGCTGTAGTCTGGTATATCTTTATCAAACGAATGGCTTCGTGACAGAGGAAGCCCTGTGGATACTTTGTGGTTGTATGTGTAATTCGGTACGTATTTCTTTTTCGAGTTACTCGTGTTGTCTGCTAAATACACAGGCTGTACCGCCAGGACATCCAAACCAGGACAAAGCTTTTGAACTCTACCGTTTCTAGAGGATGGAGCAGTAGTTTTCCATTTCAGCCATTCTTGCACTTCACGTTCGTCTTGATCGTCTTCATAAGCCGACCTCGTGTAAGTGTTGCCCATGATATCACTAGGCACAATGCCGCAAGTTGTTCATAAATTCCCTCAAAGGCGTTCGTCGGTTCGACTACACTTGAATTCGATTGTTTTTTATAGATAGAAGCACGTTATCAATGAACTACCAATCAGCACTTCACATGTCCCATTCATCAGTGTAGTACACGCCAACTCCTACATGCAGGAAGGAAACTAAAGATTAAAACCGGATAAAACATTGCATGAGCTGTATACTCTTTTTTTTTATAAGGCTAGACCATCTTATTCTTGGGGCCGAGGCAACCAACTCATGGGAGTCAGGATGAACGAGCGGTTAGCGCTCGTGCCTCCCACCTATGTGGACCCGAGATCAAATCCTGAGTTTCGCCGGATTCTTCAGTTTTCCTCCGTCCACAAAATCGACTTTCACGCCGAGATCTGTGCCTTAGAGTGATTAAACATAAGCCACTGGCTTAGGAGAATGGGCAACACCACTCCCAGCGTAACGAAGATAAATAAAATTAGTTTAGTTTAGTTTAGCAACCGAGTTGAATATTCTTTTGGAATATTTTGGCGATTAGTTTAGCCCCAAAATTTCTTTTAAGTGTTCTTAATATATAATCATACGTGTGTGTATCTTAGAAAATACGAGCTTCGGTATTAAAAATCAAGATTGACGAGAAGCTTGATATCGCAAAAAAGCAAAAGTAACGAGTCCTGCAAATTGTTCTTAAAAAAACTTCAATGTATATTTTGATATTCTAGTTACAAACAACTGATGTTGTACGATCTATTAGCTATTTGTTGAATCGACGACTTTCTGACGTAATGTAACAATTTGAGCCTCAAATTTTTCTTAAAATTAATTGTTCTTATTTCTATGTTTTTAAATCGAAGAAAAACTAAGCCAAACAGGTGTTGCAATACATGTGTTAAAAAACGAATTCGCCGAGCCATTTTCCGAGACGATTTCTAGTCATTATAAACTGCAAAGCATTTCCTAGCTTATTCCTTCTGTATTGTTCAGTTTCTTAAATTGTTCTTAAATTTTCGCCAATCTGAGCCTCGTTGTTCTTATAAAATTGTTCTTTTAAAAAAAAGCGTGTATCGCTGTTTCGAATAATAATAATAATGAGCTCTAGTCGAATCGACCTAACCTCACTTGATGTTTGTAGCACACTCCATCCTCAAAAAATTCACGACCACGATTCTAGAAGGACAAATTTGTAAAAATATTCCGGGGTAGGACGCCCCCGCAACACCTACAAATCTCGCGCCCGCGATACTCGCTGCATTCGCCACGCACCTTGAGTGCTCGTTGTAATGCTTGTGAACAGGCTCTCTGCTTCGCCGCTCGATGTATTTTCCCTTTCCTCGAACAGAACCTCGGACTTGCTACCCAATACAGTGACAACTCATCAAAGAGCAACCTTTACACAAACAAATTCAGCAATAACTTTTCACCTAGCTTACAATTTACCTACTATAGGTCATTTACAACAGTAAAACCAATGCTAATGTTAGCAGATCCTCAGACTCACTGTCTATGCCCTCTTTGCCCGAGTCTCTTTTGTATTCAACATTATTAATTGCAGTGAGTCCGAATTTCACCAAAAAGCACTTCAGGGGAATGAAAAACAAAACTCAGTTCAAATTTGAATACAAGCTTGCAAATGCAGTAACAGTTATCTGTGGCCAGTACAAATAGAGCACAAACAGAGAATCGTCCCGCCAAAAGATTAGCTAGTTACTGAGAATTTGTCCAAAAAAATAGCTGATTACTGAGAATATCGGAAGTCCAAAAATAAGCTGATTACTGAAAATCGTCCAACAAATTAGCTGATTATTAAGAATCGTCCAAAAAATTAGCTGATTACTGGAAATTATCCAAAAAAAATAGTTAATTCATGAGATCTGGGTACCTCCACTCAGGCCTTCAAATAAGAACCGATTAAAAAACTCACATTTTGAAGAACATGACAATGTTATTTGAAAGGGCGAAAACAAGCTATAAGAAAAATAATTTTGGAAAGCTTAATTTGAAATTCAGTGATTTAGGCTTACCTTGGAATCCGCAATACAAAAGAGTGGAATCCCTTTGAGGTAGTTGAAATATTATTTCCTTTTTTTACAAAGTCAAATATGGGACGGACCAGTTGATCTCGAGGGGGGAATGGAAGAATTATAGGGCCAGCCCTGACAGAAAAAAAAATGCATGCTGATATTGTTTAAAGAGATCGGTATGGAAATGGGCAAAAAATTGGGGTTTTTTTCTGAAGCTTGACTGAAAAAAAAATGCAATTGCAGAGAAATCATTCTTCCACTCCCCTCCCCCTCCCCCTCCCCCACGAGATCAACTGTTCCGTCCCTACGTTCGTACGGTAAGAAACCTTGGCCTTGTGTCATTGTGGCAGATAAAAAATCAAAAACTCATATAAATGTCATAAACATGCAGTACTAAAGTACAACCATTGTTTATAAATGACCAAAATTTGTTGATGACTGAATGCTGACGTATCTTTTCAAAAACTTGAGTGTCATGAGTGCTCGAGCTTTTCTAGTCTGCCAAGCTACCGAACGGAATCAAAACAGTTTCTATTTTGAAAATACATCGTTAGCCGGAATAGTTTTAAATTTGGTAAAGTAAATAACTGGTAAGCAATAATCACGAAGCTAGAAACTTCAATTATTTTCACTTGAAATGAAAGCACAACGAAATCGGAGCAGAATTTTTGTAAGCTGACTGAATGAGTTTCGATACGTAGCATACAAAACCAGCTTCTTTATCGCCTACTTCTGCTGGGAAATTCTAAACTTTTCCATTATGAAAGATAATATTAATGATCTCTTACCTTAAACTGTTGTAGAAAGTGCTACTGACCCTAACAAGAGCGAATCTTTAGAGAAATGCAACTCACATCCCTGTGCGAATTGTTCAGGACTTTATATACACAATTTAGCACAAGCAAATGCGTTGTAGAACGTTCGTTTGTAAATTGCCAAAGCCACACGGTGCGTTCTCACCTGCCAAGTTTGACGAATGAAAGAAAATTGTTTGACGATCTTTTTACTGCGATAGCACAAACAATTATAAATTGTTTTGAATGTACCGCAATTCGAGGATAACTATGTTTGGCAAGAAAGGCGTCAATAGTACAATTAACTATTCTGTTATATATTTGCGTTGTTCAAAACACATACGCGATCCAAGTTCCAAAACCTGCAACAACAAAAACAAATGAAAAATCGGCCAACACTTTTTCACTAACTGGTGCATGACTAAAGATTCATATTTTCTTTCCCTGAAGGCCAAAACAGTTTCGATACAAATTACATACAGTGATAGTTATCATCATTGCCGCAGCGACGGTGTAATATATTGCAATAATTAACACACGGCTCCTGCAGCCTTTTTGATATATTTTTTTTATTTAACAGCACACTTTAAATTGCTTGCACTTAAAACTTTCGTAAAAGTCCTTCTCGATTCAAAATCTGTTTGCAATTAACACATCAAGACATGCTTCACATAGTCGGGTTTAAAACAATGTGCTAGCAAGTGACGTTGTTCATTTTTTGTAAACAAAAATCATCAAGAACGTTACTTTTTCACTACAATGCTTCTTAAACGTCTAGGCTGATTTTGGTCGCCTCGGGGTTTAAGAATTCAGTGACTGTATCAAAACATCACAATTGAAAGGGTTGTGCTTTAACAGGAAAAAAAATGATAATGGTTTTGTCTCCTGCCAAGTCTAAAGGTAATATGATTGGATAACTCTGATTTAATTCATTCTTACACTTTAGTTAAAATATCAGCGAGCACATAAAATTTTGTTTAAAATAATGCAATGGTTGTTATTCAATTTTTTATTATTTAGCGAGGACCAAAAAACACTGTATTTTTTTTCATTACACTAGCTGCATCTTTATTGCCGCGACAGAACTTGCTTGCCTCAAATTTTAAATTTTTTGGCCGTAAATATGTTTTAAGTAGTACATGGTGGATATTGGACTTGTCTTTTGCCAATTCTAGTGGCAATATGATTGGATAGTTTTGATCTAATAATTCTAACTTTAGTCAAAATAACAACGAGCAAAACATGTCCAATTCTGGCGGCAGTCGTAATCATTCAGTGTTGCTACACATCATAGCTCTGTTATTTACTCGCTCATCTATAAAATATTTGCACTTTTAGAAAAAGTTCACTAGTAATTATAAATTAAATGTTTTGTTTTTGAAAAATGATCTTCATACTTGATCGCTAATTAGATTCACATAACAACAAAACTTGAACAAAAACCCCGCGGGGGCCGCAAAGTTTTAAGGTAAACTCTTGAATCGTCAATCTTCATACTTGAAATTGTATAATTTATTCTCTAACATGTTGAAGATTAAAAAGTAAGCATTGCATTTTGAACCCACAAAAAGTCGAAGTTGACACTTTAAATGCTTCCATAAACCGAATATACAAATTCTGACGCATTTGTCAGGTCGGTAATAACAAGCAATTTATACTACTCGATACTTCCTTTGATTAATTTCTGACAAATATAAGAACAGAACCTTGTGCTTCGCTCGGAAATAACAAAGAAACTAATACCAAAGATAAGGTTTAGAATACTTTTTTTAACATTCACGTGTTCTTCGCAAAGTGAAAGATACTTCCGCTTTGGCGGAGAGAAGAATAGATTTCATGTCACTTCAATTTTCCCCGGCGGTTCTCCGCATAATTTTCAGACTACAAAACAATATCCAGGAAAATAAAATCGCTCGCTGGTTAGCTTTTAAGCTCTCGCGCATCGAATCGAATAATGAAATGCTATCAAAATGTTTTGAAAATGACTAGTAGCTTTGGACCGCAAACACAAAACTGTTCAAATACTAACTTCAGAATTTCGAGAAGTAAAAGTTAATTTTCTAAATGATAAACTACAACACCGTACCTTAGACAAACACAAGACGAAGTTTCAAAGAGAAATATTTAAAATCATTCGTGGTTATAATATAGTAAAAGACTAAAAATTCTCTGAAAATCTGTTAGTTTGAATGAATAACTTTGAGGTTTTGCATATTGACTGAGCCACGAAAGCTGCAAACGAACATCAGTAAATATAATTGTACATTTCACTAATTTCTTAACTTTGAGACAAATTTTAACCTTCATATTACCTGAGAATGGTCGTTGTTCCGTTCTCGCTATTCGAAATCTATGCTCTGATGACATGAAAAGTGAGATGACATTAAACCTGTGTTTGAAACACGTTGCGTGTTTGTGTTTTTAACGTGACAGTAATCAGGTGTGTGGACTCAAAACATCGGGGGGTCCTGGGACTGAACTGCGCAAGTTCGTAATCCGTGCAACATTGAATATTCAAGCAATACAAGCCAATATTTATCCGGGATGATTTGATTTTATAGGCATACCAAAATGACACTCAAAAACTGAAAGACAACAATAACTTAATAAATTCTATTATTATTGTTATTATTATTATTGTCATCATGATCATGATCATTATCCAACACTCTGAAACTGTAACATTTTATGAAATATTTTTGTAGTTCCCTGGAGCCTCAGGATGGGGTAACTAATTGGACACAGGAGCCCAAAACTACATATACATATATACATATGTAGTTATGGGCACCTGTTGGACAACAGTTTTCTTTTAAGAGTCCATAGAACTCCATTCAGCTTTTGAATCCGGGACTTTTCCTTTTTCCCGCCCCTCGACCTCCGGTCTATAAAGTCTAGACCTCAGACTAATAAAATCGTTTAGTTATTTTTTCTAGTTTCTAAGGCAATTTTTCTGACGTCTTTTTATAACTGCTTAATTGCTTATCGCTTTCTTCTAATTTCGAGGGGAACTTTTTTTTGTTTTAAAAAAACAAAATTTGGCCATTAACATTAGGAGCCGGGGGGGGGGGGGGGAGCA
>JAOBRD020908438.1:0-29336 GCA_027575215.2 Hydrozoanthus sils | reverse complement strand
CATCTTCCTCTCAATCTTTACCTATTGCACCCCAGCATTTTCCTCTTCCCCTTTCCATGTTGCACCCCACACCTTCCTCCCCCCCTCCATGTTGCACCCCAGCAGCTTCCTCTTCCCCTTTCCATGTTGAACCTCAGCATTTTCCTCTCCCCCTTTCCACCCCAGCATCTTCCTCCCCCCTTCCATGTTGCACCCCAACATCTTCCTCTCAATCTTTACCTATTGCACCCCAGCATTTTCCTCTTCCCCTTTCCGTGTTCACTTTCCAAATTGATTCGATCGAAAATTTTTAACGACGAGCAGCTAGGTTTTAATGGGCATCTTTGATATTTTAGGGTTATTTAGTACACGAAACGTATCCATGTTGCCAACTTCTAAATATTATTTCAGTTGTCCTACCGGTGTTGCTGCGTTCGATTTGAGAATCCACTAAGAGAATGTCTTCTATCAAACAATTCTAATTGAATTGCCTAAGATTTGACTCCCGATCCACCCCAATTTAGGACTCGTGCTTCATAAGAGTGTGTTTTCCTCTGGTAGGGAGACTGGCAACCAGGGTATGAAGTGGTATGTAGATGTAGCCGCAAGGGCGGGCGCAGATCTAAGGGGAGTAAGCCGCATCAAGCGACTAATCTCTCCCCAACTTCCTCCCATTCCAATAACTACACACAGGGCGTATATATTATTTTAGTTTTCCTACTCCAGTACTAATGTAATGATTTAACAAAAATTTCAACTCCCTCTAAGGTATCAGAAATAAGCCACTTCCTTCGTTGTCATATTTTAGTCATACGCAAGTTATTTCCCCTTTTCTCGTCTTTATCTCATCGCAGTTAATCTTAATTTAGAGGTATCGCGTTTCCCCTGTAAGGCAGCATGATTTGGACAAGAGAAGCCCCTAAAATGAATTTCCAACAAAGTTGTGACACTCTTGAATGTTGGCCACTAACTGGCGCATAAGCCTGTTTCTATTTTTGCATTTAAATTTTAAACACCCTTGTTTACCAATTAGTTTTCCCACAAGGCTCCATACTCAACTTGTGGTAACATTTCAGTGGTTCTGTCTAACACATCTTTCGTGATCATTGTCCATACGACCCTAAATTGCCGATGCCTCGTCATTTTGCGAACCAATAAGACGAAGCTGTATCTCTGATTGTTGGCGTTTTGAGAGACGTCTTCGTAACTGATAGAGCAAATAAATGTTTAGAATAACCAAGGCGACTATCAGCAGCACTAAAGGGATAATAAAACTTGCCCTTTGACTTATGATAGAATCTTTGTCTCTTTGGCTAGATTCAACGTTTCCTGAAAGCAGAGATGGGACGAATTAACAAAAATTTCACGTTTTAGAAATACCTTACACGAGTTAATGAAGTAGCACACAGGAACACTAATCTAATGGCTCTTCAGTAAAAAAAGGTAAGAAACAAGCAGAACTATTCAAAAACCTAACAAGATGGTGGAGCCGTGCGAGTGAGTAGTCCTGGGACTAGTCAGTACACTAACCGAGAGAACCGCTGACTAACTGTAACTAAGATCACTGTCGTCATCAATATGATGACTTTAAGGATCTAATATTAAAAGAAGCTCTGGTACATACAAACTACAGCTAACAAAGAACAATTTCTCATTGTTGCCCTTTCCTCAAACACTATATTTCACTAAAATTTAGTTCTATTACAATAATGCTGTCCTCAAGGACCACGCAGGAGCAATTCTTCTCGTTATTATGGCTGAGTTCTTGTTACGTTACCGGTTTTATATTCAGATTTTTCTTACCTTTGTTAGAGACATAGTTTTTTGCCAGCAGCACAGTGGTTTAACTATTGATCTTATATCCTCGAATTAGCGCCGCACTTCCAACAAGTATCGCACCTCGAATAAGCGCCCCACCTAGGCCGACCAACGTAATAAGCAGCGCCCTCGAATAAGCGCCGCGACAACAACGTTGACGACAACATTGACATCGAATGACTGTTGTGACTTATGAACACTAAGTATCGCAAACCCAGAGGAACCGCGTTTGGGACAAACACAATGCCCACTATTCACGCGAACTGTGGAATTTTTTAAATATGTCTTACTTGCTATGCTATGCGTTCTTGTTATTCCTTTATTTGAAAAGTAGTCAATTAACCTAAATTTTGTATATCTGTGTTACGTAACTCACTTCATTCTCTTAACGTTGAACTTTCTGATGCACTTATTTTAAATAATCGCAACATTTACATCTCCGTGAAGATAAGCGCCACGGCGTTTAATCTAGGTTTACGGTACTTGCTAGTACAATAGTGCTGTCCAGTCAAGCACCACAGGCAGTTTTAATGGTTATAGCTTTAGCTCTGTTTACGTAACCGACATATCATATTCAGATCTTCCTTACCGTTGGTAGCGAGATAATTTGCAGCAAGAAGAACTGTGATGTTGTGAGCTGTAGTTCCGGCTTTATTGGATGCAACGCATGTAAATATTCCCAAGTCTTCTTTCTTGGTTGCTGTTACAACTAACACGTTTTCATAGATTTTGAATGAACCGGTCGAGTTTAGAGACTCGCCATTTTTTGTCCAGTTAAAGTTCACAGGAGTATTACTCTTCACAAAACAGGCTACGTTAGTAGGGACTCCAAGAGCTGTCGTGATGATTGAACGGGTTTTTTCTTCTTCAATTGTAGGACGATCTATAGTTTGCACAATTAGAAACTAGGTTATATTCAAGGTAAAGTCTACACTAATAGGAATTTTAAGCAATTAACGAGGGCGACAAAAACTACGACGACGGCTCTCTTGCTTACACTTTTCGATCATGAATGGCTGGTTTGCTTTTCTTTTTGTACTGGTTGCGCTTCGTGAAGAGAAAGAAAATGATGAAAGTGTTTTTCTTAAAGGTGACTGAAGAGTGGCAATTTATTCTGAAGTTCGTTCTCATAGTCGTTAAAACTTCAAAACTGAGCTTTTAACGTTGTAATTTTCAAGACGACGGCGTGCAGGCAACGCGCAAGGTGCATTCCAACGTGCATCTATTGTATTCACTATTGTTCCCGCCGTCTTCGTCGACGTTGCCATCCACATTGCTAAATGTCCCTAATTTCATCTCAAGATAATTAAAACGACCATTACACGGAAATGCAGTGAATAACCATTGTTAGAAAGTTTTCAGCCTTAAAAATATTGCTCTGATTGGTTGACTCTCAATCCTGGTTATTTAACAATTATTCTCAGAAGTCGAGGTGAATATTCTAAAAGCCACTTTTCACCGAGACTGAAGAGAATAATTGTTTTAGTATATACAAACAAGGTGATTTAAAAAAAATTCAACAACTTTTAAGAACTTTTTAACTTTTTGCAATCGTTTTAATTTATGCACGCGCCAAAAACTAGCGACTCGCTTCCATGCTGCTGTTTGCACCAGTTTGTTTGTCTGAAAAGTTGTAAACATTGTCATTGTTATTTTAGTTTGAATTGTTCGAATATTAAAATGTTTTTTACTTTTATAGCATGCAGTGCATATTTTGTTGCTTTTTTGGTTATTTCTGGAATTTCAGTTATCTGTATTAATTATTTTGCAAAATTGCATCGTATGTGACAGTTGCAAAGCGAGAATTTTCCGCCGCCATTTTGACACAAAATCCCGAGTGGATAATGCTCAATGCAATAGCCCAAGATAGCGAACCAATCAAATTTCACCATTTAAGGTTTGTATAATAACAGCTCATATACCGAATTGACCATATATAGAAACTGAATGTTTTGTGTTACAAAGCTGAAAACGGCTCTGAACTAGCCTTAGCTATTCTGTGCATAAAACAAACGTCAAGCAATGTATTTTGATAATTTTCAAGGCTTGAATTTCCCGCGTGCCGCCATTTAGAAATGTGACGTGCTACTCTTCATTCGCAATGGACGAGAGAGGGCCTTGCACTGCAACCTTATCACGTCACGTTTTGAAATGGCGGCGCGCGGGAAATTCAAACCGTGGAACTGATCAAAAAATAAACTGCCCAACGTTGATAAAACGCACAGAGTTTGAGCTGCTGCTATGGGAATAGACTTGACGAAAATCTCATTTCAGACCACGAATGTTGCAACAATATTTTTTGGAGCATTATCAAAGCTCAATTATTATTGTACACCAGAGGATCCTTTAACTATGTAAATTGTACTTGCCTGTAACTTGGATCTTTGTTGAACAGTTCAGTGTGCCATATTTGTTCTTTGCAAGACATGAGAAAATTCCAGCATCGCGAGTTGTTACAGGTAGTATTTTCAGCGAATATTTGTTTGCACGAAACGTATACCGTGGAGAAGAGCCAATAGGAACACCATCTTTTAACCACGTGACAACCGGGGTTGGATCCCCAGCTACATGACATGTAAGTATCCCTGTCTTTCCAGCTATAAAGGTGCTCTTGGAGGGAAACTTGCTGACCATTCTAGGTTTTTCTGTTGCAGAAAAAAGTGTTTATTTGGTCAAAAACAAAGAACTCAAGTATAAATGAAAATAAAGTCAAAGAAGTAAAAGTCAAGTAGTCGTATGGAAAAACTAGATGTCAAGTTAAACCTTTTTCCAAACATAAAGGAACTGGACAGCTGGAAATATGCCAAAACGTTCACTATTGTCTGGATGGTTAATCATAAACACAAATTATAAACACAAAACATTTATTTAGCTATTTTTATAGCGCAGGTTTCTACAATAGACGAAGTTCTTACATTTGGACCCAAATATTTCGAAGTCTCAAGGAAAATACAAAATACTTCGAATTATCGGGGGTTCGAATTATAGGGGTAAAGATTAAATACGTCATTTTTACCCTTGAGTAACTTTTTTTGTTCTATTTTTACCATACTAAAGAGCAGTTCGTCCTCTCTGGACATATTTCAAATTTTTTCACCAACGAAACAGTTTTTTAATTTTTAAGAAAAAAAAGGAAAACTAACAGGGACCAACATAAAGAGGCTTAGCCAATGGATTTTCACCACATCGACATGTTGATACGGATGGATTAATAACGAGCTGTAAAATGTTTGAGACTATACTTTTTAAAAGATAATCGAAATATGAACTGTTTTCGACCGTACTTCGTTTGATAAATTACTAATTTCCGACAGAGCCTGTTCTGTTCTTTTCTTCATTTAGCCGGTGACTAAACTTTGAACTATCGGGTTAAAGGCCGGTCTACGGGAACAAAAATTACTTCGAATTAGCGGGGAATTATCCGAGCTCGAATTATCCGAAGTAAAATGACTAAAAAGTGGGGCAAAACCAACGGAAATGAACTTTAGTTCGATGTAGCGAGACTTAAAATTATCCGAGTTCGAATTATCGGGGTCTAACTGTATTTGTCAAACCATCCAAACCCTAACTTTAGCCCTGCTCTCATCGACTGGCGCGTGGATGATTCTAAGTCTCTCGAACTACGATTATGAGAGTAGAACGAGACTTAACGGGCTGGCGCACAAAACAATTCAAAAGAAATTGAGAAAGCTACGATTGTTAAACTCTCGGCACATTTCCCCGCCTTTTGTTTACAATAACAACAGTTAATCTACCAAAAAGAGATACTTATATGCAATCTAAAACTCATCAACTTTAGTTTAGTGCTTGCTAGGCTTAATTCAGAAGTCAGGATGGCTGAGCGGTTAGCACTCGTGCGTCCCACGTCCGTGGACCCGGGATCCTGAGTTCTGCAAGGGCTGAGATTTGTCGATCTCAATCTGAGTCAGGTTTTCCTCCCTCAATAAGATCGACACCCAGCTAATTGGCGGGTTGCGTCTGATGTCATAGCGGCCATGTTGGCGTCCTTGAACAAAAGAATTTTGATGATCTCCTTTGTTTAGCGCAACAACATGGCCGCTTTGCCTTTTGTCTTCGGCGGCTCTAGGGACTACGTGAAACCAAAGAATTTTATCTGGCTGTGTCGTACACGGGCTGTACAGCAACAGTAATTGCTTCTTTACATGCTTTCGGTCCGACCTCGTCGAGCTGCATCCTTCGTGTCCTTTCAGTACACGATTGCAAGCAAGTGCGACTAGCTCGCTAGACATTAAATTTATAATTCGCAAATACCAAATATCAAAGTCCTTTAGCGTGATATAGTGCAGTAATAACTCCTAAAAAATTCCAAACTAACAATTTGACCCACCAAAATATACGACCAGCACCCCTATATCATATCAATAGAAGGAGCACCCCAAGGAAAAATAGGCTTGCATATGTTTAGGGATCCTTTGTCATTAAATAGTATCAAATAATATCTGATCAATTTTAACATTCAAACATCTGTTACTTGACGGAATTCGCAAGTTCACCTACCATACACAACAATCTCAGCTGTTGCTTCAGTTTTTCTTCTGTCACTTCCGATTTGACAGATGTACTTCCCCTCGATGTCGGCAGTGTTTTGAAGGGACGTCAAGTATAAACTTCCATTTGTCATGACATTACTAGAGTTAACAAATTTATCGGAAAACTTCCATCTTATACTTGAAAGAGGAACCCCTACAGCTATACAATCGAGACGTACATTTCCGCCACGTTCCACTGCTGTAGAAGATGGCTTCACTGCAAAATAGGGAACTACTGTTCCAAACAGAACAACAAACAACATCAGCAAATGAAAGAGAAACCGTCACCTTTTTCCTGGTTACCCATTAACTTAATAGATTTCATTTAATAGTTGCTTTCTTTCTTTTATTGGGTGAATTTTAACTTAAACTTGATTTAGAATCTTTCTCCTTATATAGTCAAATTAACTCACCAACTTCAATGATAACATCGACGCGCATACATGGCCATAAGTGTGAAGCAACTGGATAGAATCGTATAAACTTCCAAAAGGCTTGGCTTCTAATCGGGTTTCTCACCTCTGTTTCCCAGTCCACATTACCTATGAACCGCTAGATATACATTATGATTATTAAAATTTGAAAACAGTCAAAATCTTAAGCCTACAAAACCAGTTTCTGTGCAAAGCTTTCTGTTTGCAGGGCGCTTACAGCACACTAAAGGATTCATTCTGTCGCCGTGATTGAATTGCTGGGTTGCACCTGACCTCATAGCGGCCATGTTGGTACCCTTGAACAAAAGAATTTTGATGACTTTCTTTGTTTAGGGAGCCAACATGGCAGATTCGTCTTTTACCTTTGGTGTCTCTAGGGAGTGATTGCAACCCAAGAATAGCGTCACCATACTTGCAGATTAAACTAGATTCTTATTATCTTAGAAAGAAAATGTGACCATGCTTTTTTTCTCGCATTATTCTTTTACTCTATCTCAAAAACTTTTGTTTGTCGTTTTTTCCAGCTAGCATCGACAGCTGAACAAAACATCGCTGGTCTAGGCTCTTCTCGCAATTCTATGTAAAAAGCATTAAATTTCCACGTTATTAAGCTGCCAATTCAATGGAAAAAGTACTCCTCTATCTCTCCACAATTTCCTCACTTTTAGGACAAGTTTCGTATCCAATTTTATGAAGTTTTAGACTTCACCTGGCAGCACTTTAATAGCGTTGCATCGTGCTATCGCAATCGTTCAGCGCCATTTTTGTTTATAGGTCGAGGAGAGGCTGGGGCGAGTGCTGGGTGGGGTCGAATTGAGCAGTTCGTGAGATAGATATTTATGTAACGCAAGCTTACAAGGTCTTAGAAATTGCTTGAAACAGGAATATACTCTCTTACTCATGACTGTACTGGACTATTTCACTGATATTCTTGTAAGTGTTTAATTTACACATGTGCTTGAATCACTTTTCTAATTGTGCTGCGTCATGAATGAAATAAATCGAAAAGTTTCGGCATGATTATGAAACAGATACCTTCAGAAGGTGGAAACGCGTGAAGTTGACATGAACAGTGTAAACAACGAAAAATTCTTTTATATTCATCCAATTTATTGGGCGAGTAAAATACATATCAAATGACTTAGAAATTATCGCATTACCCGCACCTCCGTATTAGCCGCAGCAACATCTAAACACAGAAAAATTAACGTATTACCTGCGGGTAATCGCCCGGAAATTACGGTAATTCTTATTCGTCGTCTGTATCCATTTCTTGACATTCCTCGTCGTCACATGAATGACAAAAGACAAAATCTGTGACCGTAGTCTATAGCTAACCTGAATAGATACTTACATATTCGCACGCACTTTTGTATGTAACGCAAGTTTGTGCGTGAGTTTGATCGCACGCATTAGTTGTTCTGTGCGTGTGTGGAAGCGTGCGCGTGCGATCGCACGCATTATATTGAGAAGCCTGCAAAATGAGCCCAAAATTGATCAGGAACGAAACTCGACCTGGTATCGTGTAAACACAACCTAAATACACATCATGATTCTGTCCTACCTTGACATGCCCATTCTCCATGTACATTTCCCATTTACTCCCATCACGTGACATTCCCACATTATACCGTGACGTCCAACCAATCATGCTCCTTCCGCTACCCTGGGTAGCAATTCCGCAAACAAAGTAATAACCCTTCAAATCGACCTGTAGCCACTCCTGGCCAATTTGTGTCGATGCACACCAAGCCCTCTGAGAGTTCAATCGTCCATAGTTCTTGTTGGTTGACTTCATGAAGCTTCTAACGCCGGTGCTTGTAATTGCAGCGTCGGAGATAAAACTTGAGTTATCTCCCCCAATCGAATGGGTCTGGTTGCAAGCTATAAGAAAAACCGAAGACTAAAACATTGTATCGTTTGATAAAAAACACATTAGATTTGATTCCCAGTGAAACTAGATTTGACTTGTTGTTTTTATTTCTGATTTAAAATTTAACAGCAATCTTATAGATATTCTAATTAGTGTTAATTTGACAGTACTGCTTCCTGCCTCGCTAAGAACAATATCTACCAAGCCTTTCGGCAAAATAAAGCTTTTATGTCCAAGAATGAGCCAGAAAGGGAAAAATTATGCCATTTTTTCCCCTTTCTGACACATTCTTGAACATACTCTTTTTTCCCAATAATTTTTCGACTCTGGAACTCTCTTCCTCTTCTAACACTCTAAACTTTCCGCCATGCCAGTCATAAGAACAGTGAAGGTACCAAATCATCGTCTCAGGCTTTTAGCAAACTGCTAACAGTTCTCTTGATGTAAGAGTTAATCTATATATCTATTCCAAGCTCTAAGATTTGATCAATACACACACACACACGCACATAAATACTTGCCATATGCAATAAACCCTTTGGGAAAGGGAAGCCCTTATAAATGGAAACCTGCAAGACAGTTATCGACTACAAATTTAACCCTTACCAAAAACATCAATAAAGATGTCTGCGTTATCAGTCCCAGCGAGGTTCTTGGCCGAGCACTGGTAATATCCCACATTAGATGCATCCAGCGCACCAATCACAAGTGTAGCTCCCTCGTCGCGATACTGCGCATGCGGTATACGCTCTTGGTTGTTCCATTTCCACGTGACTCTTGGAGATGGATCACCACGGGCTTTGCACGTGATGTTAACAGTGGTTCCACGATAGAAAGTTTGGTGCGAAAAAGTTTTGTTGATAATTTTTGGTTTGGCTAAAAGGAATAAAGAACTCAGTTTAATTATATCATCAAAGCATTTTTTGAAAGTTTCAGGCTTTAAAATTGTAAGGAAGAAAAGATAATGAGATTATTATATAATTTCATCAAACTATCTTACATTATTACATGGATGAAGTCAAGATGAAGTCTAGGTACCAAACAGATTGAATAGCAACACTCAGTACTCTGTTTCTTTGGCGCAATAACTAGCACTCTCATAAACTAAAACAGATAAAACCGTTGACAAAAAACCGCGTTCGTAACACAATACGTTTTTTGTTTTAGCTTTATCGACTTTATGTTGGTATTGGGGGAGAAGGGCTTTTTCGAGCGTTTACAGTATATAGCAGATGGCATTTTAGACGTCGTGGCCTGATTTTTCTCTTCGGTATTCTCAATTTGAAACCAAGTTATACATACCAAACACTTGAACGTTAGCAGAAGCCCTTGCAGTCCCTGTATATGATATTGCGTGACATGTGTAACGACCCTCGTATGCATTACTGTTCTGTACATCAGGTATCACCAGGCTTCCGTTATTGAAAATTCTTCCTTTTGTGACATTAAGGTTATTGAAGAACCACACGACGTTCGGTATTGGTGAGCCAGAGGCTTTACAAAGCAAGGAAACGCGTCCACCTTCGACGACAGCTTGGTTCGTTGGTCTCAGCAAGATGGTCGGTTGTACTGCAGATGATAAATAAAGATGTTTAAAGATCTAAGCTTCTACATCTGTAAAAGGCTTAATCCACTGGTTAGTTACGTGATCTGAGTTGGGTAAACAAAGATGGTGGGAGTAGTATTGACGCAGGAAGAAGGCACTTTTGACTAAAAGCTAAGTATTACGTTATTTGCTTTGTTTTTCATGCAAGAATCGAAATCCAAAAGCATTTCAAAGGCCGGGGAAACGGACAAGCATCACATCTCGACCGTTTTTTTTCTACCTGAGGCAGGATATCTTATTATATTTTATTTTTTTACATTTTCCAACATTTTATTCTTCATGAAACTAAGAAAGGAAAAATCATCTGCTGCCAAAAACGTTAAAGGACGCAGAAATAATGGACTTTGTGCATCATATTGCGTCTCTCGGTGTACTGTTTCCCAATTCAGCGGCTGTGGCGTAAACAGAGGATTAGATCTATTGTAATTGTTGTCATCTCTTTCGGCTGCTAAATATACATTAATTACAACATTATTGTTTTGTTGAACAAACTACTGACTCCACAAGCAATTTTGAAAACAATACCTTAAGCAGTTACGATAAATGGGCTTACTTATCTCTATAAATATCTCTACCCTAAGACAGGGCCAGATATGGAACGCGGTCGGGTAGAAACGCACAAACCGAGCCTGTTGCATGATGGGTAAAGGGTTTATCACCACACTTGACTTGTCTACATTCCCCTCAAATTCCTAAAAATAAACAAAAATATATACCACGTGACCAGGCACTCTTCTCTTTGTTACGCTTATTGGCTAAATTAGAGAAACAAGAGTGCTCGAAACAGATGACGCGTTTTATACCGTTTCTTGTACCAAACAAGAAGCGAGTATTTGCGTGTGGACAGTCCGTAAGCTAAAGGACTTTACAGCTAAATACAGAAGAACATAGGTAAGTAAGGGAAGATTAGCTTTTTTTGTGTTTCAGTAGCAACTGCTTTGAAACAAAAACAACATCTAGCCGGTCAGTCATAATTAAACAGTATTAAATAAATTAAATAATTAAAGAGCATATGACACGAAATCAGTTTTTCAATTTTCAAAACGTATACTATAAAAAACATTAGTTTGCCAAATTTGAGAAACATACGATGAAAATACGCCAAGATACGGGGCATAGAATTTTGAATTTTTCCCGCTAAAAGTGTCCCCTCCAAAAAACCAAAAATATGATGCGGCATGTCACGTGCGTCTCGCCTCAGTCCATCCAAAACCGACCTTAAAACATCTGTAACTAATAGAGTTTCTATTGAAAACTCTATTAGTTACTGATGTTTTAAAATCGAATTATCTCTTTGCTTCGTGGCACCATATTAGATGGACTGAGGCGAGATGCACGTGACCTGTTACGTCATATTGTTGGTCCTTTGGAGGGGACACTTTTAGCGGGAAAAATTCAAAATTCTTCACGCCGTATATATCTTGGCGTACTTTTATCGTATGTTTCTCAAACTTGGCGAACCAATGTTTTTATAATGTACTTTTTGAAGATTGAAAAACTGTACTCATGTCATATGCTCTTTAAGAAATTCGTCGGGTTCCTTCTGAATCATTATAATTGTATATATTGTTCATTGCTAAACCAGTCAGCCTTAGTTACGAAAACTAAAAAAAATATGCTTTTAAAACAATTTTCAGAGTTTCTACCCAGGCCAGTTACTTTGATCGTGCAAATGTAATTGGAAGGGCTCATTAATCAGACCCGTACCCAGGAATTTTGCTGGGGGGTTGCGACCAACAATGATTGGGCTCACCCCCCCCCCCCCCAACCGATACATTTTTCTCTATTTAAAAAGGCTTAAAAAGTACATTTCTTTTTGCTGGACACATTTATTTCACAAGCAAATATATTTCATCGTAAACTCAAGGGTTAATGAAAATGTGAGCTCACGGCGCAATCTAGAACGCTAAGTGCAACACATATACCAGCACAGTCCACAGGCAAACGAGTCAATCTCTGAGTAGTGTTACATGCTCCAAACGGCTTGGGTGCTTTTGTGCAAACAGATCCACAACTACTTCAAAGTCGACGTCTTCCAGATAGTGGATGTCATAGACTTTTTTTATTTATTTATTACTTTTATTTGCAGACCTTTACGGCCGTTTGGGGGGGGGGGGGGGGGGGGGCCGGTGCGTGCGCACCCCGCGCACATCCCCCCCCCGTCCCCCGGGTACGTGCCTGTTATTTTTCAGCAGGTACGTATAATATTCAAAACAAATTCCTGCATGAATATTTTACAGCGCTCAAAGTTATGTTTCTTAATGCAGATAATCAAATAACTCAAAGACCTTTTCTTTTCCACCTTCTTTGTAAACTTTCCTTGTTGTGTTATCAACAGAAAAAGCAAGTTTGAATTTCGTGGTCCATTCATCTGTCCGATGTTCCTTGCCCTGGGTGGCCACGCCGCACACATGGTACACGGCTCCTAAGTCAACCTCGAGCCAATTTATCCCATCCTTCGTAGAAGAGCACCACGCTTTTGGCCCGTTTAGGCGGCCATATTTAACAGTGAGGTAATCCACTCCTTTCCCGAATTCGCTAGATGCTCTTAGTCTTGAGTGATCTACTTTGCTTTGGCTGGCAACTCCAATCTCAGTGATATTAGAGCAACCTAAATTAATCAACAGCCAGTGATAGTTTAAAGAAACAGTACACGGTTTATTGCGGTGAAGGTGAAAGTGGTACGTGGTTGAAAAATATAGAAGATGAGGGTGTCGGAAGAGGCCGTGGCAATGCATGAAAGTAGCGATGACTCTATAGCGTTGTTGAAGTGTACCTTCCTTTTGGGTCTTAAAACAGTTGGGGAGAAGGTGCTACCTTTGTTCTAAAATCTACAACGGTTAGACCTTCGCGTCTTCATGGATAAAGACGTTAAACCGTAGTTCCCGGGAGGCAAACCTCGAAGGGGGATATCGAGTGATATTGCCTGTTCTCCTGTGACTCCTCGAATCAAAAACGTCATTAAACAAAGTAAAACAAAGCCTGATGATAATAATTAATTATCGATGTTGGTAACAGTACACAAACTAGTTTTCTTATGGTAGACCAGGTATTTTAATGTTGACTTCAAAACGGTTCCCGATTTCATTCACTCAAACATAGCTTATAGTTATATGCAGGCTGCTGTATTGCAAATGTAAGAAGTTTCAAAGACATGTAAAAGAAATTCTATGTTTCACTGGCGTTTATGGAGGTAGTGGTGTTAACGTTCAGGGTCAGTTATGTTAGAGGAACTTTTCTAATGGTGAAGGTGAGAGATTTTGTAGAAACAAGAGACTCCACGTAGCCCATAACTCTATCGCAGCAGAGAAAATATTCATTGAAATCATTAAATATGACCAATACTATATAATATTATAATTTAGCAAGCTTCAGTGTGATCAGAAAATGTACTAAAAAGTTTGGTTGTTTAGTTACTGAGATGCTATGCCGTTAACATCTAAAACCAGCATTGAATGTACAGTCGGACTCTCTTCGTGCTAAAGAATTTAACTAATTAACTCACTCTTATGTAAGTAACTTAGCTTTTCGCATACTGCTTCTTTTTATTTTTATTTTTTTACCTTGATAATGGCTCTAGATGCACCGAAACGTCGGTTTTTGTCGTTAACATTTCTTGTGCCATGTAAATCAATTTTGAGGGTAGATATGACGTCATCCATGCAGACACAGTGCAACAGAATTTTATTTGGTTGATTTGTCAAACCATGTTCGTATGTAAAACTTAGATATTGCTTGTTTATAATAAGTACACATCTTTCTATTCAATTTTAGTGTAAAGAAGCCAAGTTTTTGAAGTTTTCTAGTGTCTACACGACGCACTTTGACATAGTGCACACGTCCATCCCACATTCGTTCTATAATATTATAATTTAGCACGCTTCAATGTGATCAGAAAATGTACTAACAAGTTTGACTGTTTAGTTAATGAGATGCTATGTTTTCAAGATCTAAAGCCAGCATTAAATGTACGGTCGGACTTTCTTTTTGGATATAGCTTCAATCGCGACACGAAAATGAATAATCGCCGTTGGACTATGCTCCCGAGCTAGATTAGTGAGGATCTTCAAGCCAAGGAATAAGTGGATCCACAATAAATAACCAGCGTTACCCGGAGTTAGAGGTAAAGACACTGCATGCGTCTAAACTGCGCTTTTTTTTTTCATTAGAAAGATTTATTTTAGCTAAATATACATTTTTTAAGGTATCTTTTAAGGAAGTGTTTAAAATGGTTGTGGAGGTGAAAAGGAAGGTATGTGTAAGAATAGGAGATGTAAGTGGTGGTTGTGATTGTGGAAAAAACGTGAATATTTTAGTGGTTGTTTAAGACGGTAGCGATTCTGGTAGAGACGAAAGAGACTTTACACAAAGAGGAAGGCAACATCGACAACGACTGCCTACAATTCTTGTCAATTTTGATCATGCATGGCTTATTTTATGCATGCTTTCTTTTTCTTCCAAATTCCCTTTTGTGAAAAGAAAATTACCAAAAAGTTTTCTTCTCAGAGGTAAAAGAACATTGAAAAAATCTCTTTAGGTCGTTCTTGTGGTCGCAAGAACTCCAACAAAGGCATGTAGGTGGTCAGAACGGTGCATTCTAACATGCAACTATATTGTATTCACCATTATTCCTTGCCGTAGTCGTCGATGTCGCCGTCTTCGTTGCACAAAGTTCCTAATGATGATAGTGGTAGAGAAGTTGATTTCGGCAATAGAAGCGAGACGATATTATTAGTGTAACGTTTGCAATGACAATGAACGTTGGTCAGGTCGGAGGTGAGACGGCTAATTATGGATAACGCTCTGGCATCGATTCCTTAAGTTCACTCCTGTAGTTAGCTAGTTCCAAACTGTCTGTTAGCAAAGTATAAAAATTACTTACGAAATACTGCTACCGTTGAGCGACTTTTTGCAACTCCCACGTCGTTCCTCGCGACACACTCATAGTTTCCATTGTCTTTTGATTCCACTAGTGATATCGAAAGCACCCTGGAATTATTAGTTATGTTTGCTCTTTTTATGTTAGTGCTTCCATCCTTTAGCCATTTTATCTGCGGAGGAGGATCCCCGCTCGCGTTGCAGGTCAAGATTAACACGTCCCCAGATGCAAGCGTCAAGAATGATTTTAAAGGTACAGTTATTCTTGGTGGAACTGTATAATGATGTAAAACAACAAGATTAAAACGGGTCAAACACTAAAACTAACCTAAGTAACTATGTTGTAGGTAACTTTTATCCTTGGTTCATATTTTCCCCTTGTTTTTGGTATGTTAATGTATGATAATGAGCTTAAAACAAAGGAAAATAAAATTCAACCCAAGGAAAGAATGAACCAAAAACAACTACATATCAGAAACAATGCAGAATTGGAAAGTACGCTCTTATTCTTCTGAGAGAGTCAATCACTTCTATTAAAGTAAACACGCCATTTTGGAATTGAAAACCAACAATAAAAAATCTGGCGCTCCAAGTTTTAACAACGACTTTCCACATGAGGTAGCCGTTGACTAGAAAACAGATTTCCGAACCTTTCACACTATAATGTGCCTTTGAGTTTTCGTAACAAGAGAAACAAAGTGCCAGAGCTGATACGTAACCTATAATAAAATGTTTGGATAAAATTATTTATTTTTAAAACATCAGCAAGTAAAGATGAAATATAAGTAGTCACAAAATTAGCAAACGTTTTACATCATATTGATCATCATTAGCCTGATAATGATTATGATTAATATGATCGAAAACATTTGCTAATTTTATATCTATTAAGAAAATTTTAAACATTGTAACAAATACCTATATTTTATCCTTTTTTATGATAATTGGCGAAGGTGACTCATTAACAAGTAAATATGAGGTCAACCTTATACACGCAATAAGACAATATGTATGAAATGCAACACTGCGCGCCTCCTGGACACGACCATCTTATGTTATTTTTGATTATAGCTTTCTTTACTCTATCTTAACTAATATTTTTTACGTTTTCTGTTTCTTTTAATATGGGTCCAAAGTAATTGGCTCTTGGCTTCCTTCTGTATATTTATCGTGCCTTTACTTTTTACATAGCGGAGGGATTGGCGAAGTGGTAAGATCTCTGCCTCCCAATCCTGAAGTCCTCGGTTCGATCCTCGGTCTGGTTGAGGGTTGAATATTTGGGTGACCTTCTTTCGCGCTAAAGCCCACTCAGTTTTCCATCCTTCTGGGGTTGGTAAAATAAGTTCCAGCATACATGGACCGCGGCTGTCTATTGTGCCTATATATGCTTCCGGTCCGCTGGGGGTAAACTGATCATCGTAAAGCGCCTTTGAGCATTTATATGGAAAAGGCGCGATATAAATGCACCACTTTATATTATACCTTTGCCTCTTATCAAAACGTAATTTGCGTAGGCGAAGCATAATGAAATAAAAAAGTAAACCAAAATATTGTCGCTTACCGTAGACTCGGAGGTAAGCAGAGGATTGTGCACTTCCTGTCTGTGAAGACGCTTTACAGGTATACCGCCCCTGGTGTGCGCCGTTGCTCATAACGCGTTGTATAACTAGGCTGCCATTTTCTAAAACGCTCCCGCCGGTGACGTTGCCATCGTTAAAAAGCCAGGTTATAGTCGGCCTTGGGGAACCAGATGTCTTACAAGAAAATGTAGCTGAGACTCCTTGTACAGCTGTTTGATTCTGTGGTCCTTGTATCACAGTTGGTGGAGCTGTTGAGATTCATATTTTTAGCTACAGCCTCAATTGGCTGAACAATTATATATTTGCACTCACACCGTAACGGATATTTAACAATAAGAACCTTTAGAAACGACGGCACCAACGTCTATGACAGTGGCAGAAAGCAACAGTCAATACTGTAGAAGTTTTGCAACTTGGTTGTTTGTATAGAATGAAGGAAACCGCTTCTCAAAAATTTTTCTGATCACTCAAACTTGAGAAGCAGTTTCCTTCATTCTATACAGCACCAAGTTGCAAAACTTCTACATTAATCATTTGACAATATCGTACAGCATTGGCTATTGGGCATATCGAGCTAGTAGATGGAAGACTTGTGTTCACTGGGGAATAGACAAGAACTTATCCTGTGACTCGGTTCCCCACGTGAGTCTGTAGCTCACAGGGTAGAGAATCTAACCGGTAATCAAAGGGTTGCGGGTTCGATTCCCGTCAGTGACCCAGAATTTAAAATTCTGATCGATCACTCAAAATTGAGAGGCGGTTTCCTTAATTTGATTGTGAATACAATAGCTTCTTGTTGGAATGCACCGTGCTGGTCACCTGCACGCTCTTTTCTTCAAAATTACAACGCGAAAAGCTTAATTTTGGAGTTCTTATACGATTACAGGAACGACAAACAGAAAATAATCTCGATCTTCTTTTATTTTTATGCAGGGGGCTGTAATCTTTTTCTTTTCACAAAGCGTCACTAGGACAAAAGAGAGGACAAACTAGCCAAACATGGTCGAAAAGGGAAAGCAAGAAATGTGTTTGTTGTAAAAGCCCTCTTCATCAGTGTTGCCGTCCTCGTTACTAAAGGTCTCTAACAAATCCAAGAGAGCGCGTTGGATACGAGATGGTAAATACAAAGAGGCTTGTAGCGTTGAGTTGGCTATAAATTTTCTCATATCCAACGAGCGCAAATAAATAGAATAAATGTTTCATTATAATTTCTTGAGTTTTAGAAACTTATCCATGCTTAAAAATGCCAGCTAAAACTAAGATTGAACGAGCCAATCAGAACGCTAAAATGCAATATTCAAGATTGAAAGTTCAAGAATTACTGTTAACACGTGACTGAAAACACTGAATGCGTGGTTCTCGAAAATTTATATAAATGCTTCAAAGGAAATTGAAGGAAGTTTTATCTAGAGTCGGTGCCTAACTCTGAAAAAGATGTCTCTTGCATAACCTATTCATATGAACAGCTGTAAGCTAGAGTACCATCAGTCTTTAAATCCACAGAATATTTGTTAAAAGAAAAATCAAGCTATATATAGTGGCCTTTATTTCTATATCTTTAGAAGAACCACAGTTTTTCTTTAACTTAGTTCTTCTTCAACTTATTTCTTTGACTTTTTTTAGTTCCTTTGGTTATAAGTCTTCTGTTTGGTTTTCATTTTAAAACATGTTTCGTTTGAAGAATATAAGCGGAAGGCAGCGAACAGCAGATACACAAAGATTTTTCTTCAGCTTATGTCACTGAAGAACTAACGGGAAAAGAGGGCTGCAAAACACACAATTCAAATCTTTTAAACACCCTTTTCAAAACTCCCCAGGTCTGTGACAGCAGTAAATGAACTTACTTGTCTCTACAAATATCTCCACCCTAAGACAAGGCCAGGTTTCAAACGCTATTGGGTAGAAACGCACAAACCGAGCCCGTTGCATGATGGGTAAAGGGTTTATCACCACACTTGACTTGTCTACATTTCCTTTGAATTCCTATAAAAATTAACAAAAGCATTTTTAGGTTCTTGGTAGTAATGGTAGTTAATACTGGTGTTAGTGTTAATGCTAATGCTAGTGTTCCTTGAAGAGTAAGTGCTGGTTTTAGTATTTTACTTTTATACACGTCCGCCTCTCAAGTATCATTATTAATATTTCCTTTGTTTATGTCAATACTAGTAGTATTTTTAGTTTCACCCCATGTAACAGGATCGAAAACCCGAAATCCAAAAAAATTTAAATGTCGGAATCCGGTATTAAGAATTGTAGAATGCGGAATCCAGATTTTACTTTGAATCCGGAATCCAAGTAACTTACAGAATCCAGAATCCACCTTTGACAGTTCATGCAGTTTCGAAAAGTCTTTATACACTCAACTGAGTCATTAAAGATTCCAAAATGAGAAGAGATTAAAAAATAAACAACAAAAAAGAAAAAATGGAGGCACGAGAACATCTGACAATGTTATTCGAAAAGGCACAAAAAATTACTGCTAAAACAATGCTTTTGGAGAGCTTAAGTTTGAAATCAAGTGATTTTTAAGGCTTTTCGTTGAACCCGCAGCACAGAAGAGTGGAACCCAGAATCCGGGTGGTCGGAACCCGGAATCCAGAACCTTTGTGAATTTTGTTACACGGGGCAACCTAGTTGTACATAACTAGAAAGAGTTGTAGCTATTAATATAGTGCTTGAAGTAAAATTAAATCTCAGGTATCCCCTCGAATTTTAGCATGTTACAAAGTATGCCTCAAGTCGCAAAGTAGTTAAAATTTTAGTAACCTTTTCCTGTCCACCTTCTTTATAAACCTTTCTTGTTTTGTTACCGATAGAAAAAGCCAGCTTAAACTTTGTGGTCCACTCATCCGTACGATATTCCTTGCCCTGGGTAGCCACGCCACATATATGGTACACGGCTCCTAAGTCAACCTCAAGCCAATCGTTGCCAGTCTGTGAGGCAGGACACCAGGCCTTTCGACCGTAAAGGCGGCCATTTTTAACAGTTAGATAATCAACAGCTTTTCCAAATGCACTGGAAGCCTTCATTTTGGATTGGTCTACTATGCTTGGATTTGCCACTCCAATTTCCTTAATATTTGAGCACGCTGAAAGTTGTTTAAGTTCATTAAATTATTTTTCACAGATATCATATGTATCAGTTATTAAAATATTACTAATCCTTATAGAGCGACCCCGCGTAGTTTGATTTCCATTTGAGATTAAAAGAAAGAAAGTAGTATTTGTAGTGCTTAATTCCATGTTAAAAAAACATAGCAATCACAAAAATGTTTCTTGCGATGGAGCCGCTAAAAATAGACAAAAATGAAGAAAAAAAGATAATACTTGAGAGACCCCAGGTCATTTGCTATGACTCACTCACTTCAGACATCCAACGGCATAACATCTTCCGGTGCTATAAGCAATTTTATATGATAAATATAACAATAATAAACAGTGATAATATTGATCACAGGTAGTAGTTTAATTGTTGAACTCGTGTGTTTGTTCAGCTTTGTTGATATCACCATCACCAATCCTCTTCGCTCCTCAAGGAGCATAAGGTGAGACACAGATCTTTCCAAAGTGGCCTTTCCCTAGCAACATCCTCTGCTGCCCTTCAGCTCGGCCACCTAATGTCGTTCCTTTCCTCTCTGCTGCTCTTCTCCAGGTTTGTATCGGCCTTCCTCTCTTTAGTTTGTCCATGTGAGAGCTATCTTTTGGTCTTTATGTGTTTGGGTCCAATAAAAGTAGGCCTCAGGTCCCTGGCTTCCTTCTTGCTTTCACCAGAGTCCGTCCTACTTCCATCATTCTAGGGATCCAAACCTCCCTGGTCCAAGAAAACCAGGCCTCAGGTCCTTCGCCAGCTTCCTTCCGGTTGCACTAAAGTCTGTCCTACTTCAACAGTTCTGGGGATCCGACTTTCCCTGGACCAAAGTGTCTTCGTATCTGCATCAAGTTTCTGTAGCTAGATCCTTTTACGGCAATGAGGTGCTAACCCATTGTCCAACCTTCCCCCTTCTGGGCTTGGGACTGGCTACGGTGGATATATTTCGTAGAACATGCATCACTTTTTAAATAAACTTTGCATTCAGCAGAAAGTGTAAGAATAAATAAAGATCAAAAATAAAAATAAATAAATAAAAAAAAAGATAAAAAAGATAAAATAAAATAAATAAAGATCAAAAATTGACAATACGTTATACTCAATACAATGAAACAGTTATCGAGCCTGGTGAAAAAAGAGAATCATACACTTCAGGAGCGTAAGAACATTTCAAACGAAAACAAGGCTGAGTAACATATAGACCGATCACAACTTACGGAATACTGCTACCACTGTACTGCGCCTTACAAAACCAAAAGCATTCTTTGCAATACACGAGTAGTTTCCACTGTCGTCCGGTGTCACTTGTAAAATTGACAGTGTTTTGTTATCCTCGGATATGTTTGCCCTGATGTTATCACTACGCCCATCCTTCAGCCATTCCACTTGAGCATGTGTGTTACCACTTGTAAAACATGTTAGGTTCAGAGGTTCACCAGAAACCAAAGCTATCACTGGTTTCTGGTTTGTGGTTATTTGAAGTTGAGCTGCAGCAGAAACAGTGCGTGGACAGTAAGAACAACGATATTAACAACAACAAAGTGCATTTGTATCTTACATTTACGTATTGATCTTTAATTAAGAAAAGAAAAAAAAACAGATGATACTGCCGATCTGAAAATAGTTTGTAAACTAATCGAGTCAGACTGCCATTTGTTGATATAAGCATTTGTGAGGCAATGATATTTACAATTAAAGAGATATAAAAAATTTGATAAAAAGTTTGATTGGCATCACTATCACTATCACTAGAGAATCACAACGTCACTTTGTTTTGCTTTTTTAAAGGAGCGTTTGGATAACTTTTTCGAAGCTTTAACTCCAGTAAATCTAAGACTCAACTGACCCTAATTTGTTCTAACTAGTGGAATATAATAATAAATAATAACACTAATTTCTAGCATGCTAACTTTATGGCCCTTATTTGCAGTCATGGATGAATTGCAAAGAACGCAGCTCAACTAGGTGAAGACACAGACAAGGGAGACAGACAACTTACTTCAGTTGCAGCTTGTATAGTAACCTTGGGTATATTTTTCAAAGAGACAGATAATTTAAATGCAATACTTGCAATATTTACATCATTTTAGCCAATTTAACACTCCAACTTGCAAATTACATTCACAAACGCTTTACAAAGCAAATTTTAAAAAAGGAAATTAAAATAACGGAAATGATGTGATCATTACTGTTGCACAAACAATTAACCCTAAAACGCATGAAGAAAAATAAGTTACACGACGGGCTTGAGGGAGGGATTGACCCCTTCCCTCCCCTCCCCCCCTTCTTCTAGATATTTCAAAAGTAAGTAACCAGTAGTCTTGAAACTTGGTATGTGTAATAAGTGTCGATAAAGTTTAGCCACGTGGCCTTTTAAAGGTCTCCATAGCATCGAAACCGCATTGTTCTTTGGCCTCAACGATAATTATCCACTCGATATAAAATCGTTCTAAAGACTTTGCACTTATAATTATTTTCCAGATATCTTTCAACTAATTAAGTCACGTGATCTCTTGTGGTTTCCATGGCAACAACAGCAAAAATGTCAAAACTGCTTGGCAAGGTATATGCACCTGATCTACTGTCTCACCTGGTAATCAAAAAATTAATTATGTTGCCATGGCAACCACGTCCAAAATGGTGGCCATCAGCCAAAGTTTTGGATTTTGTAAATTTCAAAAAAATCTAGATAAAACAACTGAAAAAAAATTAAAACATGAATCTTCAAAGAAAATCACTTTTTCAGGGAGAGTGCTCACCAATTTTAAAAGCAAATGACGAGTTTCATGGTTTCCTGAGATGACGTCATCAATGATTTTGTCTTGCCTTTTAATAATACGCTCAACAAAATGTCTTGATTCTGTTTTTCGTAAACACAGTGCAATTTACTCTACGACTCCGACTATGAATACAGCTTCGACTGCCATGCATGAAGCCACGACTTCAACCACGACTACGATTGCGACTTGGAGTTCTACTACGACTTGGAGTACGACTACGAAGACCATTACTACGACTGCGACGACTACTACGATTATGACTTCGATTTCGACTACGATTACGACTTGGAGTACGACTAAGAATTTGGGTACGACTACGACGACCATTACTACGACTGCGACGACTACTACAATTATGACTTCGATTTCGACTACGATAACTTGGAGTACGACTACGACGACTGCGACTGCTACAACAACTACGTACACTACGACTGCAACGGCTACGACTACTACAATTACGACGATGATTACGACTACTACGAAGACTACGACAACTACGATCATTACGACTGTAACGACTACGACTTCGACTGCGTTTGCATGCAATGACGACTATGATTATAACTTCAACCTCGACTGCGATCATTCTTTCTTGTTATTACTTCGATGCTGGTTCCTTTTATACTGATTAAAAACTCTTTCTTTCTATACTTGCCTTGTGGTTTTGTTTTGTGTATTCTTAAAAAACACACGATTTTTCTCGTTCAATTTTGAACAAATCTGCACTCGTGTAATTTAAAATGCTCAAATTGCATTCGCCCTACGGTACTGACCCTTTTTGAAAAACCTGCTCGTGCAAATTATTTTCAAATTGAACAAGCTCTAAATCGTATGATTATTTAACCTAATATAAATACTACAAAAGGGATAAATATCAAAATGGAAAACAGAACTCCGTTGTAACGAACGACGAAAATGAAAAGACACAGTTTGTTTGATGTTGAGAAATGAAAATCTTGAAATCCTAAACTAAGCCTGTAGCATTATGTGATAAATAAGTTATCGTCGCCGTGAGATGACAGGAAAAGCTAACGTTTCGAGCGTGATGCTCAGATGAAGGGCTAACGCTCGAAACGTCAGCTTTTCCCGTCATCTCACGGCGACGTTAATTTATTTATCACATAATACAACAAGTTTACATTACTCGCCGACGCATTCAAGAGTTGTTTTAAAAACTATATACCTAAACTAAGCCGTCAGCCGTCAAAACGCCGTCGAAGTTTTTAACCGTCAAACGTCCAACTGCACCCCCATCGAGTCTGTTTTTAACTTATAGCTCCGAGAGTCTAATAAAATATGCTAATTTTTTAAATTCAAAACTAAACTTCTTAACAGAGTCAGACGGAAACGTTTTTATCCCTTGCTTTAACTAACTTTGGTCGTTCTGATCATGAAATTCCAGTGGGGTTATTTGATTCGGTATACATCTTGGTTAAAGTAGACGTCTGAAATTATCATTACCTATACCATTGAGCCGTGAGCTGAATGGTCGATCGCATGACTGACTTTTACGCGATCTCGCTTCAGCAAAATTTTTTTACGACAGAAAGAATTAAGGATGGTAGATAAAGCAAAAACAGTGTTTCACAGCTCATTTCTTGGTGAACTATATATGTATATGCCTGTTTTCGTGCAATTTTTAATCGAGTAAAATATGCAAAACACAGAAAGTTTTGTTTTATCCCAACCTCATAGTAAGATGCTCTCACTCAATGACGTTCTTTAGTGCATTCGAACGAAAACTATCCTAAGGCTAAATTGACTAGGGGAAATAATTGAAAATAATATGAAGAAAAACCTTCTTGGTTTTAATATCAAAACTACTCGTTACTTTTAAACAAAACAAGGCAAACTGTCTTGTTAGAGTATTACCCGGTCAGTATTTAAAGAAACAACCTAATTATTATAGTATTGATTTATTCTTTACAGATGACACGGTAAATACTCGGCCTGGTATAAACCTATCTTTAAATCAAAAGTTACAACCACTTATATCAGATTAACAAATTAAAAGGAATAAAAAGCTACCAGTAAGGCAGTATCTGTATCAACGATGATTTGTTTGTATTGATACGCGTAGTCTCGAGCAATATCGGCTGTACACTTACCTAACATTGTAGCTGGCACCATTAACAATAACAGGAAAGAGACGCACTTTTCAAGCCCCATATTCAGTTTTTTGTTACTGAACCACCAACCCAGAGCTTTTTGCTATCTAAAACCCAAATCCATCAACAATTATTCTCTCATTTGTCAAACAGCTCTTTTCCGAGCCACTGCACAAAACACAATATCATTTGTTGCTTCGGGTTTGAATAATAATCTTTTTAAAAATCGGTTTGCTTGCGGTGCTTTCAATTCTCATTTGATCGTGTTTCTAAGGTTGAGATTTATTACTGTTGCTAGGCAAGGAAAAATCTGTGTCCTGGCTAGTAAAGTACATGATTATTTCAGTTTACTGAAAGCAAAAATTCCGAAAACTAGACTCAATGAAGAAGCCATGAATCATGATGTACGCGGTTCTACACGAAATCTTTGAGGAGTTGAGATTTTTACCGCTGAGGAGCTTAACCCCGTTCAGGAATACGGGTCCCCTGTCGGTTTAAGAGGTAATTTTTTTTACCATCCCAGCGCTATAGAATATGTAAAACGAGTCGCGCTGTAGGAGACAGATCATGAAATGAAGCTAGCGAAAGGCGTTCAAAATTAACGCATTAGAACTTAAACGGTTTGTGGTTTTGTTGCTGTAATTGGGAAAGTATAAAAGTGACGCTACCTTGCAAGCTTTTCTTTTCAAAGAAGGTTCTCACAAACGCAGCAAATATTCCATTTTCAGTTATCAGAAAAAACAAAAATAATTTCTTAAAGTTCCGGGGAATATTCATGCGACTATAAACAGTAACATGCACATTATTGTGAAGGTTGCAAAGAGGACTATTGTGCACAGTTCACGTGAAATAAAATTGAAAAATCACGTTTCACGTAAACTAAAATACACTTTTCACGAATCACGAACATTTCAGCTTTTAATTTATTCTTCACCCACATATAGTACTAAGAGAATGATGCCTTGATTTGTACACTCTAAAATACTAAATTAAATTTACATGGCCATAAACATCAACAACAATCGCCTTCGTCGTTCCTTGCTCAAAAGGATCCATTCTTTAATGACTGATACCCATTAAGCTTTAACAGTAAAGATCTCTTTTGTAGCAGTAAAGAGAAAAATAGTTATGCAACGAATGAACTTGCAACTTGGGTCGCATTCAGTCTCGGGAGCTCGTGTAAAATATAAACAGCGGCGAAACCCCGCGACTTTTGTAATGCAAAAGTCTAGCAAAAAGTTTGCATTGATTGCTATAAATTTGTTACTGATAAGTGACATACTTTAATTATAAATAGATTTTTGTGAAGAAAACATCGCGTCGAAAAGTTGAATGGAGGAAACAACCTACATTAAAGAAAAAAGCTGCGAGTCCGCTTTTCGCTAAACAACAGTTTCAATAACTAGCTTAACTAAACTTATCATGTCTGTAAAGTTCTGTAAGAAATCTTAAGTTTGAAACTGAGAGTTTAAATCCCATCTAACTTCGATTAGTGTGGAGAAGAGGGAAATTTTTATCGCTGCAATTGTACACAAAGTCTTTTCGAAGAAAAAATTATTAGGAGGGTTATAAAATAGATAAACCCCATTTGGCTCACTGGTATATCGGAGGACATGATGTCCTTGGCTGATAGATCGTCCTCAAAATTTCTCAGTTGCCGCCGGAAGGGGTTTGTTTATTAAATACCGTTCATGTCTCTGGCTTATGTGTGTTTTATGCCAATGCTGGACCAAAGGCCTCGTTTTTCAGCTTCTTTTTGTTCTTCCCTATTAGGCCATAGATAAGTTCTATATATTTGCCTCTTAAACTGTCTGCTTTCCGGAGAAAGGATACGCACACGCTCTTTGCTGCACTTGAAGAAGTGGTTGAATCAACATGATAAACAAAAAATCTTCAAAGACTTGAAAAATGCTTCTCTCGCTGTCTGTACGTACTTCTACGACTTTCGCTGGATTCGCTCACCCTATTTTTTTGACATACACTGATACAGTGTCTACGCGAGTATATACTCATTTGAGTCATGACTTTCTCTAGGATGACTTTGCGACCTTGATAACGAATCGAAATGCTAAGTTCCTCAAACGTTTTCGAGTTTTGACATTTGAAATGCGTGGCTATTTTTTACATTGAGGAATTATTTCACGAAAAATATGTTTATTCTAGACAAACTTCACGAACTGATCGAGAAATAGATTAGTCGTTTCACGGATCACGGCAATACTTTTGTTCACAGATCACGGAAAATAAATTCTTTCGTTCACAAATCACGGCAATTAAATATTAGCGTTCACGGTTTACGGAAAACCCCTTTCCGCGAATTCCGACCCTCTATTTAAATGTTTTGTTTTTTTGTTTTTTTTTGACAAAAATCTCAAACTCGTTCCCAGGGTTTTTCCTTTGGGCCGGAAAGGAGCTTAACCAATATCCCCACCCCCACCCCCTCAAAAAACCTAAAAAAACAGTTTGAGACGAATTTATGGGCTTTTAGTAGTAGCCATAAAATTCGTGCTCGTTTACTGCAGCTAGTATGAATCTGAATATCTCTGTACGAGGCAGAATATGACAAATTCCTTTGTGTTTATAAAGTTTTTATTAAAATACGCCTCTATTTGTCAGAGAGAATTTAAACGTTGTGGCAATTTTTATGTTTTTTTTTAAAAATTTAACAAGGATTTATCATGAAGGACGGAATATAAAGCTTTCTATTAATGTTTTTGGCAAATTTAGTTGAAGTTTAGGTTAGCAAGTACATGAAGCCTCTAGAATTTAGGTAGAAATTATACCAGTATACTTAACTGATGAAAAATATTTATTTGCGCAATGCCATTATAAACTAAATAATAGTTTGTTAGTGTGTGTGATAGTTTTTTGACACTACATTTCATCTTGGGTGAGAAGTGTTAATAACTTTGTAGAAAATAATTGAAAGACACTAAAAGGCGCTAATAAAAGCTGAAAGAATAGATTGATTGTTCTTGCTAATACTGACCAAGAAAAAATACTTTGTTTTGAAACCGTTCTTCCGCCACTGACCAGTAAACAACCTTGCAATTGAGTGAAAATTTACCGTGAGGCCACTAAACTCATACAAACTTATACAAATCAGTTGATGGAAAGTGGGGAGAATGGGGCAAATGGAGCAAGTGCACCAAATCCTGTAAACATGGAATGCAGAGCAGAAGCAGAAAATGCAATTTCCCTTCTCCAGCTAATGGCGGTAAAGGCTGCGAAGGACGAGCTGAACAATCTCGAAAATGCAATGAGAACGTCCGTTGCCCTGGTAGGTGTTACAGAATACTTAGATTACAGATAATATCAGGTACACCAATAGTGGTAATCAAATGGTTCTAGAAGATGAAGCTTGTGTAAAACGTATTGGGAAATTTGGCAAGGCTTATTGAATCACACACCATCTGTTCTATTATTTAGTTCTAAGTACTCTAATTATAAGAACTACCCCGCTAAGGAAAACGAAACAAGTTTGAAAAGTCGTTAAAAGCCACTAGCTATTCTCTAAAAACAGCACCATTTATTGAATTCCAATACAGTTTCTAAGCTTTACTTACCAAATTGTGACTAGAGTCAAACAACGCAACACGCAAAAAATATCTACTATTGCATGGGATGAAGTACAATTGACATTCACAGTTTACAATTAGAAGTATCAGCTCCCTTTCTTATTAAAGAATGTTACAGAATTCAATGACTTATAAAACTTTATTCATTTTATGTAAATCAAAATATAAATAAGTCACACTAATATAATTAAAGCATTTATTTGATATCGACAAATTAAAACACTTTTTAACCGTCTGATTTACTGAGTAGTTGATGGAAAGTGGGGAGAATGGGGCGAATGGAGCAAGTGTACCAAATCCTGTAAATACGGATTGCAGAGCAGAAGCAGAAAGTGTAATAACCCTGTGCCAGCTCACGGTGGTAAAGGCTGCGGAGGACGAGCTGAGCAAGCTCGCAGGTGTAACGAGAACGTTCCTTGCCCTAGTAAGTTTATTTTACAAATTTACAATTTGGACAAAACGGCATGGAAATTTCCAAATTTCTTTTGCCATCAATTGCCCACGCATACAAAGTTCATTGTAGTTCTCGTAGTGTTGAATCAAATCTTTCCACTACAAGGCAAAAGAGAATATTGATAAAGGAACTGATCCCATTTATTTTGTTTCTGAAAGAGTGCAAATACGACAATTTTGCATACAAGTCTTTATAATTAAGCTAATGTAATAAGGTTAACACTCTTTGTGAAGATATCTTCGACAAAAACTAGTTTACTTTGCTGAAGATATAATGGCATGCTTGGCAAATAAATTTAAACTCGTTACAGTGGACGGTAGCTGGGGAAAATGGGGCAAATGGAGCAAGTGTACCAAATCCTGTAAACACGGAATGCAAAAAAGAAGCAGAAAGTGTAACAACCCTGCACCAGCTCATGGTGGTAAAGGCTGCGGAGGACCAGCTGAACAATCTCGCAAGTGTAACGAGAACGTTCCTTGCCCTGGTAAGTAGCGATTGGGGGTAAAATGGAAAATAACGTTGAAATGCAATTGTAGCAACGTGCTTTGGGGCTTTCTTTATTTTTCAGTACAGATGTTTTACAGTAGGGGGAAACCAGCCAGCCCCG